>JAPDSC010145880.1:57603-100079 GCA_026290005.1 Latrodectus geometricus
AAAATATTTCTCACATTGTCAAATTATTGTAAACGAATTAATTTGTGTAAATTTCACTAGATGATATGTGGTTCTTCTTAAACTAACACTCAAATAATGTAACAAGAAATCAAATATTTACATAAAACATTTTCCTCATACATTAATTTTAAATATACATAAAACATTTTCCTCATACATTAATTTTAAATATCCGGAATATAATACAAAGGAAAGAGATATTTTATAATTACAAGAATGCCTTTTTTTAAAATAATGGATATAAAATGAATATTAAAAGTATAGTTCGAATTAATAAAATTTTAATTATTTTAGAAACATGAAAAGAAGAAAAATTTCATGCATAGTATTAAAATCTCTCCCTCGATATTAAAACTATTATAAATTATGCGTGACAAATAATAAAAAAATCGTAAAATAATTTTATTTATCATATTGTTTCGTTTATCTTCAATATAATATTATTTATCTGAATATTCAAATTATTTTTCAATTTAGAAAAAAATTGCATTTTTATTAAAATTTTTGAAAATTGCTATTATTTTAATTATATTTGGTAGTGTAATTTTGTTAAACTTATTAATGGTCAAATTAACATACATAACATATCTTGTTTAAACATATCTTGAACCCTAAAATCTTTCATGCTAAAAAGTTTTTCTATCAATAAGGCTCTAATATTACTATTCTCAGAAATGTATAATATATGTAGGTGCGAGAGAGACTATGATATTTAATTTTATAATAACTGAACACTTTCAGTGTAGCATTATAAAGCTTTTTCTAACATGTAAAGTTTTTTAACTACTTTAGAATAAATTTTATAAAAAATTAACTTTATGTACATCATTTTTATGCATGAATAATTCATCTAAAATTGCTTATTCTTTTATATAAAGGTTTAAAACTATTAAGATATAAGAAGATGAACATATATTTTTTAAAAATGTAACTGAAAAATAAAAAAAATTTCATTTTTAATAGTTTACAAAAATAGCAAAAATGTAATAAATTCATAAGAAGGATATATTTTCACCGTAAAAATATTCCAGCTTCTATTGCAATTGTTTAGAAATTACCCAGCAAGGAATTCTAATGGTTGCATGCTTTTATGAGTAACAAATTGATAAAGGGCAGTAGGGAATTCATCTTTTTTTCAGCGATAAGTAAATTCTTGGAAACCTTTTACTTGTTCCATAAGTATATCTAAGAACTAAGAGTTTCAATCTGACTTCATTTCTCTGAAATATTCCTAGATTACAATGTTTTCTTGATAAGATATTTTGTTTGGGTTTTGTTTTAGATTTAATGGATTTTATCTACTGTTTTTTTTTTCCTACAGAAAATTGGCAGCTAGTTCAATGAACTGTAGGACAACGAGAGCTTTTGTTATAATCAATATAAGTTAAATTTTTACACAAATAAAAGTACAAAAATTAGTACACAGACAACTGTATATTTCACATTATCATTTAGATATAATACTTTTCTTATCTTACTCTCTTGAAAGTTTCTCAGAATATGATCACTAAAAATTTTTTTGAAATAATATAAGGTATCGGGTCATAAGAGTAAGGAAAAGACGTTTTTCTTCACAGTATATTTAAATCTTTTAGTTGTGTAAGCATATAAGTTTCTATGACTTATCGTTTATTTTTCTATATTTATAAGTACAGTGACAAATGTTGGGAACGAAATTTTTTTACGATTATTATATATATAGATTAATCAAAATTAATAGATAAATCCGAAAATTTTCCAATGTTTTTAATGTAATATTCTTTGATTAATAATGAATAAATAAATAAACTTGTAAAATAATTTTTAACAGATTTATTTATAATAAAAAATAAAGATGTTCCGTTATTCATGTATAGTATAAAAATATGGTTGAATTTTTTCTTAAGCAAAAATGCTAAAAAGACCAAGAAACATTTTCTTATTTATTCGATAAATAAATTTGTCACTTTAAAGGTTAGAAAAAAATTCTTGGTATTTAATGAAAAAGTTTACAGTCAAGCAATATTTTTATTTCTTGGTATTACATAAAAAGAGATATTAATTTTCTATTTAATATCTAAACCTAATTGAAGAAATTTTAATAATTTTATAATAGCATCCAATAAAATTTTCGAGTTTTTGTATTTTAAAAATTACTTCATTGATGCAAATTTGTTGCTTTTTTGCGCCAAAGACCTGAAATCACAAATTTCTGATAAAATTTACTGCTGGCCTCAGTAAATGCAACACCGTGAAGGAAGCATGCAAATAACATGAAATTTACAACATGCATTAGTGGAGGTGAGATATGCAAATGATTAGAATTTCAGCGCAGATGCTCATCACGCACTCCTGTGGCGCCAATTCAAAACGCTATTTAAGTCTTGAAGATTTTGATGATTTACAGTTTGGTAATAGTGTTTTTCTTGTAGTTTATACAAATAAATAAATAAATAAAAATGATTATGCCTCGTAGAAAACCGCGATTATTTTGTGATCAAGTATTCGAGTTCGATGGAGGAAAGATAGTGACCTACCGAGATGGTGGATTTTCTTTCAGGAAAATCGTTAATCGTGTCATTGGATACAGGAGGGTATGACGTACCAATATGTTCAATATATATCCACCTCAGTTGCATCCACTTCACGTGATGACAGGCCAATTGTGCTCATGACAGTGACGGATCACTCAGCCACATCATAGCACAACACATTCAGTCTGTAATGCATTATCATTGTCTGCGTGTATCATTCAACGCCGTTTACAGACAGTGGTCTGTCCTCAAGACGTCCATTACTTCGTCTACCCTTGACAAAGAACCGCAAACGTCTCCACTGCCAATGGAGCAATGAAAGAAGGATGTGGACGGCAGAATGGAATGAAATTGTCTTTACTGACGAGTCACGCTTCTGTTTTCAACACCACATTCGTGTCTGGTCACATTCGTGTCTAGAGACACCGTGGAGAGAGGATACTGAACAGCTGCTTTATGCACCACGACACTAGTATTATGGTATATTGAGGTACTGGATATCACTCTCTCACTTCTCTAGTGCGCATTTCCGGTACTTTAAGGAGCTAATGCTACATCTATAAAGTGTTGGATACAGTTGTTTTTCGTTAACTTCAGGGCTTACCTACAGCCATATTTCAACAAGATAATGCGCGACCACACTTGGCACGCATTGTCCAAGGGTTCTTCGTCAATCGCCAGATTGAATTGCTTCCCTGGTTGGCTCGCTCTCCGTCTTTCGCTAAACATGTGGTCCATGATTGGTTAACGATTGACTCAGATTATATCCCCAGTTGCCACACCAGATCAACTTTGGCAACATGTGGAAGCTACTTGGTTTGCTGTACCAAGAACCTTGGTTCCAAGAACACACCCAAAATCTCTTTGAATCAATGCCGAGGCGTAAGGAAACGGTGATCTCCAACAATGGCGGTTACCGTGGCTATTGATTTTGTCAGGAACACACTCCACAAAAGTCTATAATATTAATCATTTGATAATTGGTCAACATGTCATCTACAAAATAAATTTTGTTGTGATATATTATGTTTTTCTTGGTGTTGAAATTTGGGTGGCCAGAAGTATTATATAATTGTCATTTGGTACTGCTCTAGTTATTATCATATAAGTAAGTTTTGATAGTTTTTAAGAAAATGTTTTGTTCATTTCGTATACCTTTATTTTCCATATTTTCTTTTTTCATATACA
This sequence comes from Latrodectus geometricus, assembly GCA_026290005.1. Taxonomy (NCBI): domain Eukaryota; kingdom Metazoa; phylum Arthropoda; class Arachnida; order Araneae; family Theridiidae; genus Latrodectus; species Latrodectus geometricus. The sequence goes on from JAPDSC010145880.1 coordinate 61,326, forward strand.
GTAAACTTTTTTTACCAAATATGTTACAAATTAAAAAATTATATATTTTAAGATTTAACGCATTGCAACAAAACTGTTTGCAGGTATTACATTTTAAATAATTTTGTATCTTATAGTTTAAACCTCAACTTCATACGATGCAAATTATGTGTTCAAATTATTCAGGGTGTTTCCTTTTTCATTAATATAAATGTGGGTTAATTAAACTTTACATCAGGTTAAAAGATGTTAAGAAGCAATTCTGTAGAAATTATCAGAACTGTTCGTGTTAATGTGTATAGTTTAAGTATTTAATAATTTTTTTGTTAAAAATTATTAAAATACGATATTAGTGAAAAATGAATTCACACATTTATTAATTATTTACTAATTGAATGTAATTTAATTTAATTAAATAAAAGCTTTTTAATTCATGTGTATGAAGTGCATATTTAAAAGCTCATTTTTTTAATTACAGAAAAATATACTAAAAGTCACAGTGAATGAGTTTGTCCGCAATTCATATATGAAAAAATTTCAAAAATAAACGTGCATCTTTAAAATGAACACTTTAATATATTAAAATCCATAAAGAATCAAATAAGAATATACATTTATTTATGAAAATTTCCGTGTATGTATCAAAATCTATATTTTTGAAACAATGTTTTGAAATTAGATTGGTAAAATTTTAAATCAATTCTTTTCAATAATTAGTTAAAGAAATATTACCTTCTACTATACTAAAATACAAAATAGTGTATAAAAGTAGTTATTATAATACTTGCGTTCTTATAACTTTTAAGGGATAATAAATATTATTCAACAATTATGATAGGAAAGAAACCTGGAAATTTTCTTACACTCAAACAAAAGTTAGAAAAAATAAAACATTTATTTATTGCCCATGTTTTTATTAGTGCTAGAGAACACAACCCAATGAATATAATTCAATATTATAAAAAATATCAAATATGTGTATGGTTAAATCATGAGTTCATACTTTATTTTAAGCATAATCATCTTAAAAGTTTCAAATAAGAGAAAAATACTGTTGAATGTTATTAGAACAGATTAATTCAACATATACACATCCATATTGGAAGAATATTTTTTTAATTAGTAAAGTTCTTTTGAAAATGGACTAAAAAAATGGTTTTTCATTAGTGACTTTTATTTTTACTTTTTATACTTTGAAAAGAAATAATTTTTTATGAAAATATATCTACAATGATAATCTTGGGCTACATAACCTAATCAACAACCACGACTGCAACAATTGTATTAGTTTATTAAGTAACTATTAGAAAAAAAATATGTATTAGTAATATATATATATATATATATATATATATATATATATATATATATATAGCTTTTAAACAGAAATTTTCCCACTCAGTGAACTATTTTCTAATTTCCTGCCTGAATTAATAATTAGTTTATATTGATATTAAAATTACATAGAAAAATTGTGTCCTTTGGATTTCCAATATATATTTTAAAAAATGCGCTAATAAATGTGAATCTACCAGCATTTAATAATGGTATCATATTCAAGCTTATTATATATTTCTGATAAGAAATATAATGTAGAATATTCAGTTCTCTTTTACCAATAAAGTACTGCTTTAAATTTCATATAATATTGGCTTATGGCTCATATTATTTTCCTCTTAATATTTTACGGAAAGAGCTTTAAGTAAATATTTGTAGTATATGAATAAGATATAAATGAATATACATCAAAATTATATATAACAATAAAATATTTATTTCTTATTATTTTTAACACCTTTATGACTCGCATGAAGTTTATGTTATAATCCAATCTTTAAGTATCTGATGGGCCATTAGATTCTACCCCCATTTGTTTGGTCTATCTAAAAACCCACTTGCATGATTTACGGTGGGAAATACTTTTGGACTACTATAGGTTCTATACTTCAGGATATTAAATCTTACTATAATTTATGTATAACCTTAATAATGAATTAATATTCAGGAGAGAATTTTTCGCATTTTAAAAATTTTCTCTAAGAATTTTTAAAGATTCAATTTTTTCTATATGATTTTATATATTTAATATTCACTTTTAGATTTTTTTCAATATATATAAAATTTAACTCTAAATACAATTTGTTTTTAAATATGAATGTTACAGGCATGCCTACATTAATTGTTTATATTAAAGAAAACAATGTGTATATCGTTTTAAAGAGTTTTTTTGTGTAACTTTTCAAAATGTATAACTTAAATCATCTATTTCGAAGGAAAAGGATAAAAGTACAGATTTAATAATATTGTAGAGTATATGTTTAAAGTATAGAATAGCTAATTATATTAAAGATAGATTTATTGTTGTAAAATATGTTTTAATATTTTACTGTTAATGTATAAAGTAACTTTATCTTTAGCTTTTAAAAATTATAAAAGAAAATTTAATAAATATAGTTCATTTTTGTAAAAACAAATGTTTAGTGATATTATTCAATTAAAAATCTTAGTTAATTGTTCTTAAATGATTTAATAAATCTTCTAAGATTAATGTGCATGATTATCATATACATATACAGAGTGAAAATAATAGTTATATTCAAATTCACTGATATAATGATAAATGCATTTTGTTTTCATTTCTTGCAATTTTATTGCATTTTTAAATATCAGTTAAAAATCATATTTATCTTTCTACAAGAGTTATAAACTGATATGCAAAATTTTTGATTTTATATTATTCATTTCAAATAATTAAACAAAGCAACTCTTTTTTTAGACATTTTTGACTAAATGAAAACAAGTTTTAAAATATTATTAGTTATGCTTTATTTTCAAGCTTTACAAGAAGACTAAGGAAATATGGCTGGGAATAATTTTAAAATAAGTGCATCTTAATTATTAAAAAAAGATGTTAGAAATGCAATTCAAGTTTTTCACTGCAAGTTTCAAATTGAAGAACAACGATTTTCTAAAATATATAAGGAAGAATAACTTATAAAACATGAGTTTATTCTTATTATTGTGTGTATTCCTTATGTAAAACTGCTTGATTTCTTATGCAGGAATCAGTAAAATTTTTCTTTTTGGTAATATTTTATATATTTTTTCATAAACTTATGGAGAAAAGTGGAAAACAGCATCTTACTCTCTTAGAAGAATCCTGCTGCATAATTTGAATTGTCTTTTTGCGTGAAAAAGGTAGATTGTAAATTTTTAATACAGTGCTCACACATGTACTAAAAAAAATTTTCTAATTTACTAAAAATTATCCTAAAAAATATTTTTCATTAAAAGAGTTTTATTTAAGAGATTTTAGTTATAGCGGTATTGTTAATGTATGAAAAATTTATCATAATACTATTACTATTGTATAAATAAATAATTGATATACATGATATTAAGATGAAAAGCCCTAATAATTTATAATGAGCATAATAAATAAACCACACAGATACAAAAGCATTTTTGTTTGAATATATATGTGTATGAGATAGAAGATTAACCCTAAATGTTTTTACTTATTATGCTCTTTAACTCCATTTTAATTGTAGTACATTTCATTATTGGAGCTAAAATCGAAAAATAACTGAAAATACTAATGCTATAGTATGAAAAACGATTTTGTGTTCTGTTAGATAAGACATCAACTGCAGGATAATCCTGAAGTCCAATGAACTATCTTCTCACTACCATGGGAAAATTTTTAATGCATTCTATGACAAATTCTTTTAAAGATATGGAATGGGAGAAATAATTCAATTCTTAGCAACCCTGCTCATCTGACATTTTTGTGGATTTCTTCTAGAGGCAGATCATAAAAATGAGATGCAATTTACATAAGCGAAAACCTTATGATAATTTATTTGGAATAATTTCGTGAGCGATTTAAAGCTATGAAATATATTCTTAAGAATACCTGGCGAGAAATCGAATATTGGTAAGATATCTTTCATATCCCCACTGAAATAGTATAATTGAAAAACCTTCATGATTCAAAATTATAGGAAATTCTTTCACATATGAAATGCATTTTGCATTATGGAAATTTCTAATTAAGGCTTTTGTGTCGCAGGTGAATCTGTATAAGGAAACAAGTAGCACGGAAACTCGAAGAAAAATTTTTAAAGAATGCATACATCCAGTATAAATACTTTCTTTTTTTCAGTACACGTTTATTCTCATTTAAGACAATTTTAATTAATTAATCCCTGAGTAAAATAATGTCATAATTTTTATAAATATATAAATTTTCATACAATATACATTCGTACTTTTATGGAAAAAAACTTTTTTATTAGTTATGTTTCAGTATAATCATTTTAAAATGGGGATTTTCATTATAATATAATTGATTAGTTTTAAACATGATCAAATTAAATATAATTTTAAATGAAAAAGAATAAAAATTTTGCCTAAAAATCCCTTCTGTGGTTTCAAATTTAAATTTTTAGTTTTTTTTTTTTTCAAATAAAATGTGATTTAATAACTTTCTATTTTATGTTTTATTATTTTCAAGTAAATACTTTCCCTTTTTTAAATTTTACAAGTTTCCCATCCAATCAACCTAGTTAAAATTCTTCACTATATATATATATATATATATATATATATATATATATATATATATATATATATATATATATATATATATCTGTATGTTAATAAACTGCTAATAATTTTCATATACACTTAAAAATCTTTAAAAATTTATCGTATACAATTTTAAAAAAGAATGCTTACATTTCAATCAAACAATACAGAAAGAATGCATATTGTGAATTCATTAAATATATAATTTATTGTTGAACTTTATACTTACATATATTTGTTATTTAAACTCACTAAGTGTGAGAAAAATTTCTTTAGTTTTGTATATAGTCTTCGTTTACTTTTAATATAAAGCTTAGTTTTAATCTAAAATATAACAAAAGATTTTTAAGTATATTAATCAATGAATGCATATTTATTAGGAAATAGTTTTCATTTGAGGTGTAAAAATTGCTCAAAAAAATTTTTCTTTTATTCATGAAGGTCTATACTCCTGAATTTTAAAGAAATAACTTACAGGAATCACACACACAGCATACTATATGGAAGAATGTCAACTAAAACTTTATAACCGTAGAAATGTTCCAAAATAAATTATATCTTATTTTCCAACAATAATATTTAGGCAGTTTTCATAATTTGTATAAAAACAATACAGTAATTTCCTTACATTTTTTTTATCAATAAACATACTTTTATTTTTCTACCAAGCGGTATCACAAAACGCCCTTTCAATCGTGAAAAATTACGAAAATAAATGAAAATTACACTCACACCACCACCTAATAACGGTGGTCTCATTGGTATGCAGACAGAGTCTAAAATGTTCTCCATGACATCAGGGTGTGTATAGTCAGTCAAAGGCGGCAAACTTTTTAGCGTCTTGGGTGGCAGGCAATACATACGGAAGTCTCTAAATCTGAATTCTTTGATAAAAGTCAACTATGGGTGTGGTTTTAAAATTTTTAATAGATTAATATTTATTTTATTGTAACGATTATTTATTTTATCACATTTAAATGAAAAATTATACAAGTAATTCAATACATTTAAATTTAATGTAATCATTTATGAATTTCTTTTCTGGGTTTAAAGAGTGAAACTATTTTCAAATTATATATACGCTTAATGTGTCTTTAGCTTTCTACGATTAAAAGCGTGTAAAAGTTAGTTTTTAATAATGTGAAAAGAAATATTTTCTTAAATCAATCATTTTTTGTGCGTTTAGTGCTTAGAGGTTGAATGAGCTTGTTCTTGTAAAAAACAGTCTTTCAAAACAAATATTAAAATTTTAAACAAAAATTATAATAACTACAATAATAGTTTAAATATAGCTACTAGCATAATTGTTTAAATATAATATAAATAATTTTCTAGAATCTAGATGATTTATGAAAAATTAATGATAAGGTATGCAAAAAATTTATTAATTTTTAATACGACGTTGAATGTTCTTGATACAGATACAGCATTTTGTAACGCATCACAAGTCTTAAGATATTTGATTAAATTCAGTATAATTATGTACTGTTAATGTTTGAAAGTTAAGAGTCGAAAAATCGTTTAATAGAGAATTTAGAAATTTCATTTTGAAGCATGTTTGATGAAGCTATTATGATATGAAAATGAAAGATATACTGTTAGCATAAGGTTGTGACATGAGAAAAAATGTCCATTTAAAAATATATAAAGTGATAGAAGCAGTCAAAAGAGCTTGATACAATCTTTTTTATTTGTCAAATAATTTCAGGAGGACCAATAAAATGTATCATTTCTTGAAACACAGCTGCTATAACACCAAACTGTTGAAATGTCTTTGAATTTCTTTTAATTCTAACACTGTTAGGTACGTAGATTAACATATTCGCGTGTGAAACAATTGCATTTGATTTTACCTGTACCACTACAAAGCAATAAAATTGCCATATACCTGCACATTATCCTGAATCATGCACCCAAATTTTGATAAAAACAACGTTCATATGGTATTATAAAGAAAATATCGAATAATTTCTTTTCTGCATATTTAATATTACAAAATTTAAAAAGTCAATTCTTACTCGCTGGAGAGTAAGAATTTATGGGGCTTACATATGGTATAAGAGACGTCTATCCTTACTATGAACTCTCATGATGGACCATCTGTGATCATGAATATATAAAATGTCATTGTTAGAGTATCCTCCAGTCTACTGCCTTGGTTTCTCTGAACCTCACAATCATGTATATGTGATATTTTTCAAGCCAAATTTGAATGAACTTCAAACTTCTGTGCAAGAAAAAGCATACACTTTAAATGAACACTTTAAATTTGTGTAAGAGTAAAAACTTTTAATTTCTTACGAATATTTATCAGAACAGAAAATCTTAAAATATAATACTGAGCTTTCTTTTTTATTATTCAATAAAATGATAGAAAATTATATGTATTTAAAGTTTTGTTTATAGACATATTTATTTATAAATTGCAGGAATCGAATTCTGAGACTGTTGAGTCAAACAAGTCTTTTTTCAAAAATTTAGATCACACACGCATATTGATTTAATAAAAAATCCTTATATCAAAAAACCTCAAAATTAACGTGTACAGAAGTAAAATTTCTGGCAAATATTTGTCTACTTTTGTTGAACCCTTTTGCCTACTGCAAAGAAAATTTTCCATATCATAGGTTTTTGTAACCACGCTTTGGATATATTAATTATATATGGGCATAACATTTTATTTATTTTTTTGTATTCTACTCTGAAAATAGGTATTGTGTTTTCAAGCTCTAAAAGGAAAAATTCTATAAAAATTAAACTACGTAAAGCACGTGTATAAGACACGGAAATCGACACTTCATGATCTATAGTATATCACGGAAAATTCATTCAATTCAAACTGTGTCACGTGAGTTGAAATGTTAAGAAATACTGTTGTTTTAAACAAATGTGATTACAATACATCGAGCTTTTCAGTTTAAAAATAAATCACATAAGAACAATTTGTAACTAGATGTGTATTTAAAAATGTAAAAGCTCATTTTTTAGCTCTCTATTAGTTTGCTAATTTACCTATACACGTAGTTTAATTTTCTCAATTTATGATATAGATGGCCATAAATTTTATCATTTGATAGAAAAATCAGAAATTCAAATCATTTACATATTCAATTATACTTAATCGATATTTTAAGTGGAACAACTTTGATATACCCCCCCCCCAAAAATTAAGCGCCAAATCTGGCACTCCCTACGGTCTTTTTAGGGTTGCTATTTCTTATTTTGGTGTTACCAATTTAGATTTTTTCAGCTTTTAGGTTTTTGCTGTTGCCAAATTTGGTATTTTCTTTTATTTTGTACCATTTTCTGAGTTTTTTTAAAAAGTTTTTTATGTATTAATTATTTATATTTAGCGAGAATCCGTCTTGGCGAGTAAAAAAGACGCCAAAACAGGTATTATGGTTGGTGAGGGAAGAAAAAGTCGCCAAATTTCCGATTTGGGGGGGGGTATATCAAAGTAGTTCCTTTAAATTCATTTATTTAAATTCTTGATTAAGTAAAGGTATAACTGATATTTTCAAGCATAATATGTGATAAATATACTACACATAAGCTACAACAGATAGATACTATGAAATATATCGATTTCATTTCATTTTCAATATATCTTCAAATTTTTACCATAAACGTTGATGAATTTTGTGTGAAATACATGTAAAATTGTTATATTTAATTTTCTATAGTATATATAAGGAAAATTATTATTTTCAGATGTTTCAAATCTAAAAGTAATCATTTTCTTCAGTAATTTATTTCACTGTTGTAACTTTAATTCCTATTTACCAATTTACGAATTATCTACCGTACTAAGGTTACCCAATACAAGTTATTTATATATTAATTTCAATTTTTGCTGAATTTCTTCTTTGAACTTGAAACTAATAAACACTTTATGAAAAATGCAATAAAAGTAAAAATTTATAAGTATGTAAAAAATTGTAATCTTGTAATCAATTTTACATACTTATAAATTTTACTTATAACTTAAATTTTAGACGTCTAGCATGCAAATATACTTAGTACAAAAGATAAACGACAGCATAAAAAATAAATATGCCCCGAATTGGTATAGATCATTTTTAATGATTTGCTTATTTTTAAGGGAAGTTTACATAGCTAATTTCCAAATAACCTTTATTAGTGTGTCTTTGTTTACTCTTAAAATAATATTAGAAATTATCCCAGAAACTTTGGAAAAATTTATAAATTTTACTAAAATATTTTGTAAAATAGCGGTGAATGAGAATATAATACACTCATTTTTAATAATTATATTACAAGACTTAATTCATAAAATGCGTTAACCAATAAATGAAATAATCTGACGCATGTATAATATGCACTTTTATATCTAAAATTAAATACGCTTAAAAGTTCTGATTATATTTTTCACTTGATCGTAATTTCAATACAAATAATCATCATTTTACATATAATACTTGTATAATTCAAATATATATTTCAACTTTTATTTCATTATACTTTTTCAATAAATGCCTTAATATAAATTTAATTTAAGTGCTTACTTTATCTCATAAATTTTTTTCTCAGGTAAGTTTTTGATGTCATTTTTATTTTAAATTACTTTGAGTAATTTTATTGGGTGCATTTAAGATATTATAGATAAGCAAAATTAATTTTTAAACTTATTTTTAAGTTATTGTGCTATTAATATAGTATATATATACCATGGAATTTTACTGGTAAGTTTCACTTTTATTTTCCTAAATGTCATTAAAATAAAGTTTTATCTAAAAAAACAAATTCAAGATTAAGTAACAATTTTCTAGAACCCATATTGTTACTTCCAAAACAAAAGAAAAAAGAGGAATCTAATTATCTCCTTTTATGAAAATGTAATCTTGTAATCACAAATCTTGAAGTCGAAATATTTCAGTAATTTTGTTAAATTATGTATCGAAATTTACAAAATACTGTAATTGCTAAACTATGATCCGAAACATCTTTTTTCTTAAATATAACTAGCTCTGATTTAGTTGCTTAAATTATTGACTTCTGCTAAATTTTACTAGTTAAGAAAAATACAAATAATATGAGAGGGAATAAAAAACTGATATTTTAAAATAATATTTTCTAAACTGATATTATATATAAGTTATGCAAACTTATATCAGCTCAAAACTATAAAAATACCATAAAATGGTGACACAGAATCCAATGGTTTTTTAAAAATAGTGGCCATTATTGAACTATTGTGTATCTAAGTTAGTATGGAAAAAAATTGTAAAAACCTTTCCTAAAACATTTGTTAAATATTATTTGAATAAAAGCTTAAAAATTGATTCTCATTCAAAAATTTCTCTAGTCTTTATAATTTCAATATTCACAAAGTTTTAGGTATCTTAAAATATTATGTTAGCTTTTTAATAAAAAGCTATCATTATATTTTAGATTTTATACTGAAAAATTTAGATCTGATCATTTGAAACAGTAATATATATAAAAAATATCATCACATTCCACCAAACCATCATAATTTTCGTATAATTTCTTTTTAAAAGTAAATAAGGCAAGATAAAATGGAAGATAAAACTTCTTTTTCACATTTAAATATGAAAAATATTCCTGATTTTCTTTTCCACATTTCTTATGTTTAAGCGTTCATAAAATCTAAAATACGATCATAGTACTTATTATTTTTTTTATGGGAAAGAAAGTTTTTCTCATTTAAAATATACAACTTTCGTCAAGTAAATTTTCTATTATAGATAGTTAAGACTGTCAACCATACCTCTATAATAACGTTTTTTAAATGTAATGCAATTTCAAAGATAAATTATTTTCAATGTATGATTTATTGGTTTTGCATTATATATAAATTAATTTATATATAAATGTATGCATGTAGTAATTAAAGAATATTTTAATTTTTATGAAAATACATTATTTAATTAATGATGTATTATAACATATAGAATCTGATTTCCTGATAAGCATGTAAAATATTGAGAGGCAAATATGTTGAAAAATTCTTTCTCTCTTTATAAGCATTCTTTTTATGAAAATATTTCTAAGGCAGAAAAATTAATGTTCTAAAAAAATAGAAATGAAATATCTCTAATAATGCAAGAGAATAAAAAAAACTGAACACCATGAAACTAAATTAAATTAAGGAATTAGAAATTATGTAGGAAAATAAGAATAAAAATCTCATGGAAATAAAGTTAAAAAATGTGAAAATCAAATAAAAAATGCTTTAAAATTATACATGAACAGAAATTTCAGTAATATTTACTTCGATTAAAACGGCGTCAAAATTATCGCCAAATTAGAACTTTACGCATATAGTTTGTGGTTTCATTATCTTGTCGAATGCTTTCAAATGGGATATCAAAAAGCTCTTTTCCAATAGGATTTTCGCCTTTTAAATTCCAAAAGATATAACTCTGCATGATAATGAGTCGCACCGCGTATGTTATTTTTTATTTACGTTTTTTTCACACGCTATACTTCCATGTACTTCCGTTCACTAATAATTTCATTGCGGATTCTTATGTTCGATTGTGAAGTAATACACCTGAAATTCGCATAATGAAACAACATGTTTTTCACTTTTCAGTAGATAAAAAATAGTTAACATTTTCCTACTCTATTTAAATTAAAGTAAGAAATTACAAATACATGCGGTTAGTCAAATTCAGTAAACAGAAGTTGTAAATGTAAATGATTATATTTGACCTTCGTTTGTCTACTTTCGACTGCATTTTTTACATAATTTGGCTTTTATTTCGAGTGCCATAAAATTCAAATAGCGCCGAAATTTTATTCAAAAGAAAAAATTATAAAAGATATTTAAAAACTAAATGCAAAGCAAAATAGAATTAAGACCATCATAAAATAAAAATTGATGTTGAAAAGTTTCATGAAGACAATTTAAATTTTTTAAAAAAATCATTTATTATTTAAATAAAATGACTTTTACAAAGTATGATGTTTATCAATAAATATGAGATTATGTACAGTTAAACATTTTATAAATACATATCGATACTGTTGAAGAATACGGTACTAACTATGTAAGGGATCGTGCTGATGAAGAAAACAAATGTCTATTAATTTTAAACTAAAGTTAATATATTTGACATCAGGCCTGATACATTTCTATGTGCAGTTCGTCAATATTAGTTTAGATGGCAGTTATCTATTACATCCTATATTACCATAGGATGTAATAGATAACTGCCATCTAAACTAAAATTGACGAACTGCACATAGAAATGTGTCAGGCCTGATGTCAAATATATTAACTTTAGTTTAAAATTAATAGACATTTGTTTTATTATTAATAGACATTTATTATAAAAATCTTCTCTCTGGTTAATAATCTTTGAATGGTGATAAGCAAGTTCTAATATGAATGATTTCTCTTCTGTCTTTGAACCTCCCAATTTCAAGTCAAACCAAAAACGCAAATACTTTTCACTCTCACAATGGTTGATTTTGGTTAACACTAACAAACTTTTTAAGGAGTAATCAATAATCCCTTTTAATTTGGAAATATGAAAATATGACTTCTATCTGTTTTGATTATATTAACCAAATATGAAATCAGTTTCTAATATTTATTTTTATTCTATTTTTCTCTCATGCTGTAAGCAATAAACTTTAAGGTAAATAAAAAAGTGAATTTACATAACAAACATACATCCTCAGACAAATAAATGTATACATTTAAAACACTGTAAAAGATACATTTTTCTATTTATTTCACATTTATTTAATAAAAACCAAGTTCTTTTTTTAAAAAATTCAAAAGAGGGATATTTTAAACAAAATCAAGAACAGAACTATTCTCAAATTAGGAAAATTATGATTAATTATTTTTTAAGCTTTTAATGATACTTTTTTATTAACGTCTCTTACCGGAATCACAGCTCCATAAGACTAGATAGATGCCAGTCTGTAAGGATTAATCCGCAATAACTAATAATTGTCTAATATGAATTGTAACGGGATACATCATCAACCTTACATTTCACTCTCGCAAAATATTCAATATTTCTCTGTTACATTCAAGCTTAATATGAACAAAATATTAAGCTTGACAGTTTTAACACTATGTTTACAGCCATTTCTTATATACCTTATTCTACGAACACGCGTCAATTTGATGCATGGACGAATGCATATATTTAAAGAAAAGCAGTCATTTAGAAAGCAATATTATTAAACACTGCAAGTAAAAAATGAAATATGAGATAAATAGTGCATTTGTTTGTTTTATAAATTTATATTGTCTGGATGTTATCATGATATTTCTTTAAACTATACATGTTAGCTTTAAGCCATACTTTTTGAAAGTATTTGATACATCATACGATTCTGCAGTTATAATTTTGCCAGTATTTCTAACAATTTTATGGTTTTTCCAAATTTTAAAAATAGTAGACAAACTAAAATAAAAAGTCTTTCACGCCATATTTAAAACTAAGATTAGAAATTTATGAAACAAGACATATATTTGAAAAAATACTTTTTAAAAATTCAACACCTGTAAATTGAAATTTGGACAAAAATTAATGAAAAATTTGAAATTTCGCATCTGTACCAAGATTAAATATAGCTCGACAATGAAGGAGTCTTTTATGCAAGCATTTTGCTTATTTTTATCAGGAAGATCTAGAATCATATGTTTTGATTATCTCTCTCTCCGTCACCCACTATGTAATTTATATTTTTCAGATATATATTTTATTTCATTTAGTTCTCATACTGTTGTGATATCTGCTCTTATGCAGCCTTTTCTAGGTGATTTTTAAGTAATATTTTTTATTCGATTTATTTTGTTGTTTTTTTTTTATTTTTATTTTATAAGATGTTTGAATTTAAAAGGTGTTGACATTATAATACCAATGTAGTTTTTCAATCGTTGTACATACCTATTTTCTTTTTACCTTTAAACATTATGTTGTTTTTATCAACACTCTCTAGATTATGCCTGTTCAGTAATTTTTATTAAACATGCTAGCATAGATTCAGAGCTTTACCATGATTTAAACTATTAAAATTTAATTTTATATAGTGAGATTAAAAGTAAATTAATCCTTTCTTTCTAGTTAGGTATGCATTATAAAATCTCTCTATCTATGAAATGAAAAGATATGTTTTTTAATGTTTCCATGTGTACTTTAGTAATTTATTTTGCTTGAAAGAATTTTCATACCACTTGAAATATTTCCTAAGTGTGATTTTTTTTAAAATCTTTCTTCAATGCAAAAAAATTGTTTTTCTAATATGTTGTAAAAAATTAATTGTTATAAATACTCACGAAATTTCTGAATATTTTTTATGAAAGTATTTTCTATGCGGTCCCTACATACTGCACAGAATCTGTTTTGAATGTACTATTTAGAGTATTTTTGAATATTTTATATTTTTTAGAATTAGAAATAAATATTTTAGTAATTTGGCATTTAATCTCACTTTTTAATTGAAGAATTATTAATCAGTGACAAAATTTGGAATAAAAAAGAAAGAAAGAAAATGTTTGCTGATAACTTTTCGATATTATTAGTCAGGAAAATAGTTCTTACCAATAGTGTTACCCGTACGTTCAAACCCAAACTCACCGAAAAGAAAAGTGAAAATATTAATACTAAGTTTATGCGATACGTCCTTTTCACAAATTTTTAAAAATACTTTTAGGAGAGATTACAAAAAGTAATAAAATTTTTGTATTATTATTATTATTATTTTTTTTTTTTTTTACTGACTTTTATTCATAGAATAATATACAGTTATATACAAATTGTAATCTATTTTCTTCAGATAAAGAAAATTTAAAATTCTCGAAAATTTTGATATTGAAAATCTTAAATTGAATATTGAAATTTTGAATTATTTAAATTCTCAGTGTGAAATACCTATCTCAACTGATATAAGTTAATTTGACTCGGTCATATTATAAATAAAATTTTTAGTCACTTTTACTCACGCAAAAATTACACACAATAATAAATAGGAATACAAAATTGACCACTGCTATTATTTCTAATGAAATAAGCCCTATAAGCAATAGTAGAAAAGAACAAAACGCAAAATGCAAATTGATGTAAGAAGTTGAGTATTTGTATAAAAGATGTGCGGAATGAATATTGTGCCAGCATGCTTCCCTGTACTTCGCAAGGAATTAGGCTTAACCAGTTAGATGAAAGCAGCCTAAACTTCATAGTTTGGAAGCAGGAATCAAGTAGGAGAACCCTGAATACTTGTGAGCTGTTTTTCCCAGTGATATCGTATCACTTGGAGGACATTACGACCCCCAGATATTTAACTTGAACCAGCAGTCTTTGGTGAACACGACGGTTATTTTAAAGCCGGGATTAGATGCTACTATCTCCCAATGATGAGAATACAACGCCTTAACCAAACAGGTACACAAAAGCAATGAATGAGAAATATTGAAGTAATGTTCTAAAATAATATTGAATAATAAAATCTTTCTATAAATCTTTTTCATTATTTAATTGAGTTAAAAAGATTGGATTTCGACTAGATTGAATAATTGCTCAATTTTTAAAAATAGTTTTATTTTATAAGATTGGTTGAGTTTTAAGTAGTAAAAGAATGGAAATTTTCATTCCGTTTGACAGGAATTACACTGGTAATTTTTAGGAGTATATATGTATAATATATGTATGAGTAATGTTGAATATAATGGGTTAATATTTATATTTGCGAATAAAAATATCATTAAAAACTTATTAACTGTTACTTTCAATAAAATTAAAATTTGAAAAATTAGGAAAAATATTTTATTTTAAAAATAGAATCTATATTAAATTAAAATATAAAGAAAGTGGAATCTTTAGACTAAGAAATAATTTTCAAATTTTGAACCTCATTTGTTGAAAAATAAATGAAAATCAAAATTGTGCAAAATGCTACATAATATTAGTTTAAATGTGTATTTTGAAAACTTTCAATTTTTTTATTTAATGATTTTGAGTTTTTTTTTTGGAAATTTCATCGACTTTTATCCAAAAACATTTAATGGATACGGAAACACAGTTCACTTATATAACTAAATTCTTTTTATTAAAAAGAGAAAAAATGCAATAACTTTTTAAATAATTTTGAAAATTCACAAAAGTAAAATTTTAAATTTATTTTATTTTATGGACCATATGATTTCTAAACGTTTGTTGGAACACACTTCTTTCTCATTACTTGTTGCAATTTTTAGATATTCAAATGATTTTATACACAAAATTACTTTTTTTTTTCAGATCACTATGTTAAGCAATATTATATACCTTTCTACCTATTTAAATGAGAATTACTATTTTATGAACGCTCAAAAATAACCGAATTCAATAGTTTCAAAATGAAAAAATATAAACATTACTTTGTATATTTGTATAAAAAATATAAACATTACCATGCTACATGTTTACATCAAAATGAAAACCTATACCACTACTTTCAAATTAAAATCCATACTTACTCAATTTAAAATGAAATAGCTGGAAATACTAAAATAAAAATGATTAACTTGATTATTTTAATAAGTATGTAAAATTTTATACTAATAAATGAATGGAAATAACTCAAATTTTGCTAAATAAGCAATGCGATAAGAAAAATTGCTTGCATGAAAAAAAAAACCAATATATTTTTATTTGCAATGTGGTCCATGAATGCTTTATAGCATACTAATTTAATAATAAATAAATTTACTTGTTAGAGCAGGTAACTGTATTCAATCCAGTTAAATTAGCATAATAGTTGATATAGTATACATACTATTACTTAATTGTAAAGTAACAAAATAAACACTTTACTTCGAATTAGTAAATTTTACCCTTATTTTTGTCAAATCAACTTGTGATTCAAAGATTGACTCTAATATTTAATTTATTTACATTGGTTTTAAGCTTTTTTTATAATTTATTTAATACTTTTACAATGACTTCATTATCAATAATAATAAGGCTGTAAAATTATAACTATTAATTTATATTGATATATATATATAATTTAATTAGTAATAATATTTTTTATAGTCTAAATTATTAAGATTTTTTTCTATTGAATCATTAAAAGAAGATTTCTTACACTATATTCATTTATAATATTTTAGATATACAGATTATAATCTGTAATATTATTTTATGATATCCCGTGTAAGACTTTTTAAGCCAATTTTAATTATATAAAGGCTACAATTTTAAACATATTTAATCACTTAATCAGAACAACCTATTTTGTAACAATTTAAAAATTTTAAAGATAATTTCAAGGAAATTATCAATTTTTTTAGTTGATCGAAAATCAAACTTTCAATTAATATTAATAAGAGTTGAAATGGACTACTTTAATAGTTGAAATGGAATCTCGATTTAATATAAATCAAGGTCAACATAATAAAAATTAATTTAGGAAATAAGGATTCCTCTTCATTTTCTAATATCTAAGACAATTTTCAGTACAACTATCATATTAAATTAGGCATAAACAAACAGAAATGTATCAAAATAAGTGCTAAATTATAAAAGAAAGTTTTTTATATTATCAATAGAAATAATGTTAAATGATTTTCTTTGTAATACATACATTCGAAAACATTTGGAACTTTTTTATTTAAAACAAAATTTATGAGTATAATTAAGAAAGCAATTTAAATAAAATTCTGTTAACAATGTAATTTAGCTTAAGATAGTTTAATAATGTGAAATATATTAAATTTTCACTTTTAGAGATATTTAACTCATGATGATTTATTATTTATGTATGTTAAGGTTTATTATAATACGATATTCAGTGCATTTATTTTCATTGAATGAATTTTCTATAAAATTAATGGGAAATTTTTCAAATGGGAAATAAGGCATTTCTTTTTCTTTTAGCAGATGTTCTTTAAAATAGTCTTCAAAATATTAGTGCGAAAGCTATAATTTTTAATGACATCATCCTTTAAAACATAAGATCTTTGAGTTATAGGCAATTTTCATGTTTTTAATTAAAAATGAATTCATATTTTGTGAAAGCAATGAACTTTCCATTCATGTTAAAAGACCAAATGTTGAATTAAAACTAAATTACTAAAAAAGTTTTTTCTCTTTCATTGATCAAATATCTTTCAGAAAACTAAAGCTTACGGTTTCATGAGCAGAAAGAAATTTCTGGCATTTTATTTTAATTTTTCATTGACATTGTATCATGCGCTACTGAAGAATAAGTAAAATTTTCTCTCTGGTGAAAAATGCACTTTCAATGAACTACTATACATTCAAAAACATTGAAAATAGCCCACCAAGTAAGAAAAGCACGAGCGCAAAACTTTGCAAATAAATACTGTGAGATTTGATATGCAAATGTGATATGTTTTGTGCCAATGCGCATAACCAAACGTTCTGGAAGTGGCGCTGCAATCAGGAAAAAGGCCCTATATAAACCACCACAGAGTGGAAAAATCAGAAACGCGACGATCATATGCCATTTCTAGGAGAGCTTTAGTAAGTGAAGAAAGCTTGGAAGTCGTGTGAGAAGACATTTTGCACAGTTAAGCTAGTTTGTAAGGACCCTCATCATCGACTTGAAAACCGCAGGCTGGTTGACTCCACTCCCCGGACTTGTCCCCGATAGAGCATATTTGGTACCAGCTGAAACTCCAAATGCCACTGTGTCATTATGTATATGATTGGAGATGACTGTAACAGATTTGTGGACACTTCTATCTCAGGTTAACATCAGACGTCTAATCAAATGAGAGCATTGGAATCGAGATTGTACCCACGTATTGCGTACTGGGATAGGGTGATCATGAAAAAGAAGAGGCGAGAATATCGAATGATTGTAAGGCAAAAGCTCGTGGATCCTGTATGGACTTGTCTTACGATACACCCAGTTATAAGGATGCCAGTTGTTCCACAAACCATTTGCAGATACCTTGAAAAAACGAATCAGTGATCCATGTACCCGTTCCGTGTATTGCCTCTAACATCACAACATCAGCGTCTTTGTCACCGATGTTGGAACCCATACGGCTTTGCCCTCACAGCAGGCGTAATGGTCTGGCAGGTTATAGACTATAGTATCCAGTCCACTTTAGTTGTGGTACATTGAACCTTAGCAAGCCAGAGTTATGTTAATGACATTCTTCAACCCAACGTGGGATCATTCCTCTGTGGTCTACGAGGGGAAATTTTCCAGTAAGATAATGCCCTTACGCTTACAGCTCAAGTTGCTCAAGATTTCCTACATCATGTTCAAACTCTTCCATAGGATTTGTCCCCATAGAGCATATTTATGATAAGCCGAAACGCCGATGCCGCGTTTCACTCAGTACATAATTGGAGATGATTGTTCTATATTTGTGGGCTCAAGATAACATCAGACGTGTTATCAACTAGATGTTGGACCGTGTGGCGGCATTTGTTGCACGAGGAGATAGTCCGACGTACTATTGATGTTGCATTGTATTTGTCTAATTTTACAAGCTATATTTGTTAAATTGTCATGATTTTGAGATCAAGTGAATCTCACATGTATCATTATGTGTATTAAATTTCATTTCACAATCCCATATTCTTACTTGGTCGTTTTTTAATGTTCCTGAGTGTACAAAAGCTACACATAAAAAATCATTCTAAATGTCCTGTTGATAATATTCAAGTTCAGTATTAAATACCTATTTTTTTGCACATAGTTTATTATATATAAAATGTATATAATATTTTTTACATGTTTACTAAAGCAAATCTAACTAAATGTTTACTTTATAGTAATTACACATTTCAGTTCTTGACGTTATAGCTCTTGGCTGAAATTTTAGCTGGAATTCCAAAACTAATCTAAAGCGCTACTACTGATGAGATAATTTTTTCAATCCCTTTGTTGCACATTTATTTGAAAATATACCCAGTTGATACATTTTAAACATTTTTTGGAAGCTATGTTACATCAGTATGATAAAATTCATTTATTTTATATTATTCATAATTATAAATTTCTACATGACAATTCGATAAGGGAAAGGAATAATTTTTAAATTAGAAATTAGAATGTCTCGTTAAACGAAAGAAACAGAAATGAATGAAGTACAACAAATGTACAGAAAGGATTAACACAGGACATTTTCAAGAAAAAGTAAAAGGCATGTATATATAATGTTCATGTTTGCATATTTATGTGTGAAACGTCAAGCACATTTACATTACCTTACTGTGATTTCTCAAATAATAGGGGAAAACTATAGGCTAATTTTTTAATTTCATGGATTCAAGAAAAAAAATTTCAAAAACCATAAGCAATGATAGCAATATAATTGCCATGTAATGATAGCACATAAATTCTATAAAACTGGATACTAATATGATTAATTATAATCTATAAATTATGTATGCCTATAAAACAAATTATTATTAATAATGAATATTTAACATCATAAATGAAAAATCGAAGAATGCTATAATTTGTATATAAGTATGTATCATATATTACATGAACAAGTTTGTATTAAATTTGTAGAATTTCACTATCAAATTTATAAAATAAATTTCAGCATACAGTAAAATAAAAAAAAATTCTTACATATTCAGAATTAACCTCTATTATTGTTTAAGTATAAAATGTGGTCTGGAAAGTTTACTGAAAAAGTGACATTGTTTAATTTGAAATATATATAGACAATTTAAAATAACTTTTGTTATTATCTTTTACTTTACCTATGGGTCAAATTTAAATGTGTCCTATTTTTACTGGAGGTTTTAATATAGCTTAAAAAACAGATTTGATCTTATTAATTTACCAGTTAACTGTATTTGATATTAAGCAGATTGAAAATAAATAGAATAAAACCTAAATTTAGGGATTTTATTTTTATATAGTACAAATACTATTACAGAAATTTTCATACTAGTTTCAATAGTAAAATTATTGAATTATGCAAAATCTTTTTCAATAGTACTTTTTTTTAAATAAAACATCTTTATGTACGTTTTATTAACTCAAACAAGAGGAATCGATATTCTGTTCTTTTGATTCAATCACTTACCCTGGAGGCACAGACAGATTTATATTAATCATAGAGCTTGTTAAAAGGAAAATGAACTGTTTTCGATTAGCTCGGTCAATCTTTCCTTTATCATTTATCATCCAAGCATCGCACCTTTATATAAGCTACGAAACGTTTCTTAATAGACACATCAACGTGTGCAGGAACACCCCACGTCTGAAGTTTGTTTTTTCTTAAGGGCGCGGTAGCTAAGATTTTTATTCTATTCCTTTTAATAACGTCTAGCACTCGTTATTATGCTGAGCAACTGCTGAAACTCTAATAACGACCGAAATCTTTGAGAGTACCGAAGTCCTTTGATGAGCCGATCAAATTGGAGTTTAATTAGAAAGGGTTGGTTATTTAATAGAATCTTAAGCGTTGACAGTTTGTAATTTTAAAAGTATTAATGGTGCTTTATATATGTCATGTCTGACACATTATCACAATTCTTTAATTCTACAAGATAAAAATAATATATTAACTTTGAATATGGTTTTTCTTTCTTGATAGCAGTATTTTTTTTAGTATTTCCTTTTTCCCACTTACATTATATTCTAAAAAAGAAATATTTTTTCACATTTTTAATTTGCTATTTAAATTATCTTTTGAAATTGTTAATCTAATATAAAATTGATTAAATTAACTTTGTTTTCATAATTATCATTTAATTTGGATTTATATTATATTTACAAAAAATATATTGAACAAATATTTATCCTAAGGTTCGTAAAATTTAAATTTCATAAATATTTTTTATTATTTAAACTATACATATCATTCCAACAGATAAAATGTTTAAACATATAACAAAATATATTTCAGTTTTTTTGCTACAAGTAATAATTTTACTTCAAATGAATATAAAATCAAATTGTCTAGGATTATTTTCATAGCAAAATTTATTTGAAAATTTGATTAGGATATTTTCATAAAAGATATAAGGTCAGTTTTCAGAACATATTTGAATAATACTGAAGGAATTTCTGTTGCTTTTCTTAAAATTTTTCGAAACTAGTAGAATTAAAAACTTTCGAAATTTATTTAAAATGGGAGATTAATAACTATTTTGATTATGTAAAGTATTTTATTCATTGATTTGCTTCAATTTTTAAAATATAAAAGGGAAAAAAGTTTTCATATAAATATTAATGTATGTCATATAATTTTCAAAACTATTTTACCTGTTAACTTTAATTAATTGATTAATTAGCAGAATTGTATTTGGTATTTGTTCTGAATCATAAAGCAACACTAAGATCATGACTCCATTTTTTTTTATTAAATACATTATTTTCTAAATTATTTTAAATGAAAACTTTTGAAAAATGAAACTGAAATATCTAATAGATTATTTAAACTGGAATAAGAAGAAACTTATTTTATTTATTGTGTTTATAACTAAAAAATTTTCTTCAGAAATTATTAAGAAACATCAAATATTTTTATTGAATTTTAAAAGCAAAATAAATATAGCACGTTGTGTGTATTAAATTTTTCGTTTTTATAAAATATTATATACAATTCCCTTTATTTTTTTACTACTATTAAATGAAAAATAATATTTAAAAAAAATTCCAGTTTTATTATGAAAAATATTTTTATTCTTTAACGTAAATCTAAACTTTAATAAGTTGTTTTTAACTAAAATTTTAAATTATAAAACAAAAAATTAAAAACTATAGTCAACATTCCATACATGAGTATTTTTAAACCTTTCATTCATAATTACGGATTATATTGTCTTAACAATACATGGAAACGTAAATATTCAGCGAAGTTCAAATAGTTTTACAGGAATTTTTATTCGAAAAACGCGACGCAGACCTATTATTTTTCAGAGAAATAAAATATGCTTTCTTGCAATAGACATTTGTGCCTAAATGCTCTTTGTACAGTTGCATAGACACTTACATGGCGTGATTTAACTACCAGACGGACTGTTTATCTGCTATGACAAAGAGACAACCTTCATTTATAAAGTTTTCCTAACACGCGACCAAGAATAAAAAGGAACAGTTCCAAATTGCTTGAATATCTTGTAGGGTACAGAACTTCGTAGAAAATATAAATAGGAAATTACTGAAAATTACAATATTTTATAGCGTATATTATTTACCTTTTCATTTTAAATATAAATTAAAATTCAACAAGAATATTATTGTACATAAATGTATTTTTTTAATAATTTTTAAAATCTCTACAATTTTTTTTTAGCAATTAAGCTCAACAATATGAAATATTTCTATGTAATATAAATAAATTCAATTAACTCCAACACATTATAATTTTGCATCCGATTTTCCCTTCTATCCGACAAAGTTTACTGTTTAATACCTGAAGTAGTATACAAGTGACAGCTTTATGTCAAAAAAGCAATTTAAGAGATTCACATCTTAGTTTTATGTCTTTGGATTTAAAAATTACTTAAGATTTAAATTTTTAATAATCATTAATATTTTGAATTGAAATTTCAATTGCTTTAATAATCGGGGATATATTTAATTATATAATTTATTTTACTTATTTGTTTTATCACTATGCAAAAGATATTTATTTTTCATAATAGAAATTTTTTATGTGGCAACATTGTATTTTTCTTTGCAATAAAATGAAATGATTTCTGTGTATTATTCTGAATTTTAAAAACACGTGTTTATTTCATAAACATTTAAATTCGCAAAAAACATCACTACAAAAAAGCATCACCACGTGAACTTCACCACTTACAATAATCTCCATTATCAACTAGTTTGTGCTATATTAAAGGTGTTGAATATGTTGTTACTGACAAAGTATCAAGAATAGCTAGTATAAACGTTTCACTAATTGATTATGATGAAATTGTAAATGAGCAAGAGAAAAATGTATGATTATATTAATGCCAATTGAGGGCTATAAAAAATTTACTACCTACACTATTGCTTTTTTTTTTCGAAAGTATTCTTTGATAAAATCCCAACGGCATATGCTAATGCAAAGCAAATTTCCAACGATAAATGGTAACATTTTCAATATAAACTTTTTAATATACGATTACATAATTTGTTAATCTTTTCTTCAAAGGAACTCAGGAATTAGAGTTTAAATTCCTTTAAATTTATATATTTTTAAATTTAACATGTTACTTTTAAATATGTGGAATGCGAGTAAAAATTGACAAAATATTAACATACGAAATATTAAAATATAGATTTGTCAAATACTGAAAAACTTGGACTAACAGATATGTTTTAATTTATTTCCTTAAAAAAAATTTAAAAACTATTAGATACTAAAAAAATTTATATCCCAGTTTTATGTCTTTGGGCTTAAAAACAATAATAAATGGGAAACACTTATAATATAATATAAATTTCATCCGGACCGTATTTTCGATAAAATGTATTACTTTCTTTACCTACTTTTGATACCGCT
Organism: Latrodectus geometricus; assembly: GCA_026290005.1. NCBI lineage: Eukaryota > Metazoa > Arthropoda > Arachnida > Araneae > Theridiidae > Latrodectus > Latrodectus geometricus. The sequence goes on from JAPDSC010145880.1 coordinate 85,330, forward strand.
TAGTGAATAGCCTAATGGCTAAGGGAGTTAAAAGTCATTTTAATATTCACCACATAAATTGTCTCCTGGAAGTTTTCATAGCTACTAGACCATATCCATGTATCGCTAGTGAAGAAAGCCTGTGTATCTCAATCCGATAGACATTCGCAGAAACGTAACTTCCATGTCCCATTGTTAAACAATGGCTGGGAACGAATCTGAGAACCTAATACTCAAAAGAGCGCTGCCCTATCACTTGGCCATAGTGAACTATCTTTACCTAACTTTGTCAGATGAAGTTTAATATTTCATTTGTGTTTTGTTGTTTTAAAATTTTAAAAGAAATTTCATTTTAGATTTAAAAGGTTATGATTTTATAAAATAAATTTACATATTAAATTTATATCCATTCATTTAATGAATTAAATATAATTTTTCAAATTTAACTCCTTGCCTGTCACATAAGATAATAATTTTTAATGAATAAAATAAATGTTTTTATTAAAAAATAGGAAAAAAATATTAAAATAACAAGTATAAGTAATATTTTATGTAAAATCTTAGATAAAATATTTTATTTAAAATATTAGATAAAATATTGTAATATTTTATATAAAATAATACTTTTGCGAAAGAAAAATTCTATGCGTGTTAGAATTACACTATTGAAGAATTAGATATCTGTATATTAACAAAACTAAAATATACTTTAATATTTTATACAAATATAATTATAAACAGAATATTTAACATAATTTAATGTTTTTCATTTTCTTTTACTTAAACATAGTGAATTAAATCATTTAATAAGAGTAAATAACTTACTACTTTACAAAAAATATTCTTTGATTCTGAAAAAGGTATAAAAAATGTTTTTTGTTATATTTAGTAATTATAGCAAAATATTTTAATGATGTTAATTATTTATATGTAATATTTATTTGGACTTATATGCAAAAAAAAAAAAAAAAAAGATTTCTTCGACTATTCACTATTTTTGTTTCAAATACATTAAGCAATATTAAAATTAATCCTTTATAAGGCAGTGACTAATATTTTTGTTGAATATGGGGTTCCAAAGAAATCACGAAAAGTTTATTCAGTTTTATGAGAAGCAATTTCAAGTGCAAACAACAAAACGGCTGAACATTTTGTATAAAGAAAAAGCTTAAAATATTCATTTAGAATTAGAGATAACTAACTTAATGTTAAAGTAAATTGTTTAATTATATTTATGAAAAATACAATTTATAAAATAAAAAATTCCTTTTAATTTTCTTCTCGCTGGAAAAGAAAATTCATATAAAAGTTTTCTCTTAATAGAAACGAAAATCATAAGTTTAGTTTTGATTTTAATATATATATATATATATATATATTAACAAGATAAATATGAAAACCAATGGTGGCGTGGATTTAACAAATTTTAATTTAGAAAATAATCATCATATCATATAATAATTTAAAAACATTTACTGAAAAAGAATTCCTTAATATTCAATTGATTGAATCATACAAGTGTACCGCACATCACAATAAAGCTTAACAAGTATTTCATTCCTCACTTGATAATTAAAGATTCCTTGCTATAGACTTTATATATGTATATATATGTATGTATTAATTATCTGTTACATTTTTTTAACATAATCGTAATAGAAATATAAGTTTGAGCAATAAATATTCATAAATTTACAATCAAAATTGTTTTTTTTAAAGTCTTTTCACCGTTAAAAATTATTTTGGAATGTAATCTTATTGTTAGCTTCATATATTGACCAAGTCAAGATTACTTCTTATTTAGATTCACATATTAATCAAAATAGGAAGTATTCTATATTGACAGGTTCAGACAAAAAAAATATGATCTTTATTGTTTTTAATAAATAGATAAAAATATATGAAAAATATTTTATTGGAATTGTTGTTAAAAAACAACAAACAAAATTATATATTTGAGACAGTTTTATTTCAATCAGACATAAGAAAAATAAAAAATTAATTGTAAACATGTAGTAATTTTGACATACCAATAAAATTTTGAAATACGCCAATGTAACATAGATTTTGTCATTTCTATTCAATGTCAAAATGTTTTAAAAAAATTTCAAACACTTCATCTGCACTAGTTAGTGACTGAACAACATTTGAATCATTTTTGATTATAAAAGCATTGTTTGGTAATTACAAAATTAGACCAGAATACAAGTTTAAATTTATCTAAAACTGTTTTAGGAAGAAAGTAATTGTGTATTAACAACCAATGCTATGAATTATGTAATGAGTTTCTATTTTTTAAGAAATTTATTGGAAAAGAAAATTGGGAACACATACTCAAAACTAAATCAGCTAAGTATATGATTAAATCAATCCCAATTATAAATAAATATTTACCATATAAATTACATATTTACCCACTATATAAATAACATATTTTAAACAACAAAATATGTACTATTTTCTAAAATTTCATAATAATATTTTTTTATTTGTTCCTGCATCTTGTGGAAGAATTGTTGTATCACTGAGGTTTTTGCGAATTATGTTTCTAATATTTTGCTTAGAGTAATCGATAGCCTTATTTTATCTATGAACTTTATGATATAATTTTTGCTATATTAAAATTTGTATGATAAAGTGCATTTTCCATTAGATTTGAAGGCATATGATTTTCTTTAATAAATCTTCATTCTTCATGAAAAAAAGATTTTTTATTTCAAGATTACGATTTCTAAATAAACTTTTAATGTAAAATATTATTATGTTCTCAGTATATATTAATATTGGTGTCAAAATATTAACTTTAAATAAGTCATTTTTAAACAGTAAAATAAATAATAAATAAGAGAAGAACATGGTGAAAGATATCTTTATTATTCTCACAAAGATATCTATATTTTGTAAAATTGCTAAGATATATTTTTCTAAATTTTTAATAAAAATCCTGTTATTCGAGTACGTGTTTATGTCATTTGTAATCATGAAACTAATGGTAAGCACACTAGGTTTTCCATTTAACAAACTATGTAGCTATTAATATGTTGAGAGAATATATATGACACACAGAAATATTCTATCCCTCAATAACACTCTAAAGATGACAAAGAAGAATTTAAAATTTAATAAAAATAGGAATAGAATCTGCGTAAAATAATTCATGTTAAAAAAACATAGATGTTTGAAATTAATAAATGAAACGAATAAATAAAATTTTATAATCCCAATATTAATTATAATATTTTCTTTGTTTATTTTATTCAATAAATGAAATATCTCATAAAATTTTGTTAGTTAAAATTATAGTTTCTTCAATTAAAGAATACCAATAATCTGATATGATATGGTAACAAAATAAAATTTATAGATTGAGTTATGTCTTTTTTATAGTTCTTTAAATACATAAATACTTATCAGCAGTTAAATAATAGGGAAAAAAACATTTTTATAATTTTTCAATTGATTTCTTTCAGGTAATCTTTTCGATGAACAAGCAGTCGAATTGTAAACTTTGTCGACTGATTGTAACGGGGAAGATTGCCTGAAAATAATACTAAAGGTATACTTTTATTGATCATAATTTCCAGGATTAATTAAACTATTCAGGAACATTTTAAACCATATATTATCGAAGATATTTTAAGTAACAGTATTTTAAATTAGCATTATGCAAGAGTGTTCATAGTAATATATCATATTTAGTTTTATCCTACAAAATTTTAAAATCTTATAAATTTTGAGTTATTACGTATGTAAGTTTACATTCCTTTTAATCATTAAATGTGTTTGCCCTTATTTTAATTCAAATTTAAAATTTAATTATTTAAAAAAATTAATTTTGGAATATTTCAATTACATTTTTAGTATATTATAGTCTATCATTATATCCTACAATTTTATAGCTTAAACATTTTTTTCTATAATTATATGAGATTAAGTAAAATATTGACTGTAACAAAAAATAAAAACGCTTAAATGAAATTGTTTTAATTAACTGATAATTTTATTATTTATTATTTGAATTTTATATTTAATTATTTTTAAATTAATATTGATGAACAAGAAAATCAGAAATACAATATGTTTTTTTTAAGTTTTCGTATTCAGTTTTACTAATGACTAACTGAAAGTACCCGCTTCTTTGCATTCTATTTTAATCATTTCACCACTGGTTTAATGGCTTTATATTTTATACCTGACTCATTCATCACGTGTTTATTCCATTTAAATTTCATCAGGGGAAAACATGTGCTTAAATTTCTATAATCCCATCTGGCTATAAACTGAAAAGACGAATATTAAATTAATGCATTTGAAACCAAAACACAATATACAGAGATTTTTTTTTGTATGCGACATTCAGAAACAAACAAAATCCAAAAAAAAAAAATAAAAAATCATACCTTGTTAACATTTTTATGTGAATGAGAAAATGAAGTGCTTAACACACCAAATTGTACAAATTACTTGATAATTTAACTAACAGTTTCTCAAAACTAAATTAACACACCCAGCGTAAATCAATATTTATGAGAATTTATTTATAAATAGTGAGCTTTGACGCAAAAGAAAAAACCTGTAAAAATATCAAGAAATCATCTCAACAGACGTTTATGCAGAAAATAAAAACACGGTCATACATCTTGCCTTGTTCAATACTAGCTGAGATTGAACCCAAAACTTTGAAGATTGCATTCCTATCCTAAAGCTATAGTAATACCAAGTTAACACTCTGGCATTTAACAAAATAATAAATAAAATTTTTTTAATAAAATGAAGTGATGATTTTAAAACAATGCATATTTCTCATTCTTTATAAGTAAAAGTGTTTTAAAAATGAATAGAATCGAAGGATCTTATAGAATGAATTTTTATAGAAATTTATTCAGTTAATTTAGGAATTTTCATTTTTTTAAGGTAACATTTCATCGCATTTAAAGCATATGTATAACTGGTTTTATGATAATTGAGGAAACAGCCGTAAGATAAATCATATAGACAAGATGATATTATAATTATATATTATATAGTATATAGACCATATATATTCAATAAAAATATTTAATTACAGCATAAAAATGCTATATACAAAGTGAATAAGTTTACAAACACATTTACTAGTTATATACGTTTACTTTGCACAAAGTTATTAACAGATTTAAACATTCCTATTTCTCAGATTTGAGTTATTTTTTAATGAAATACTTCCACTATCTTCTATTAAAATATAATTAATTTCTTCATTTACGATAAAAAAATTAAATTCATTATCAATTGTTTACAAAATTTTTCTCTAAATTTTTTACCTTTTAGTATTTTACACCAATTATACAATCATTTAATTACAGTAATGTAATATTTTTTTTTAGTTTCACCTTTAAAATCAATTGAAACTGTTTATTGTATCTGCAAATAAAGTGAGAAGTTTAGTTTTTATTTTTCATTTGAAAAATGGAAAGTAAATTGATTATTCTTTAATTAAAAGGGACACTTATGCATTCATTGATCATTTGAGAAAAGGAGGACTTATATGATCTTGACTTAGGGGTTATATTTGGATACCTAGCCATTATAAATATCCATATCTGAGAAGGATTAACCGTTCAGATCGACATCAACAAAAATGATCAAAAAGAAGAGCGCTTTGAAATTGATGTATACATTTAGCTTCAGCCTCATTTTCAATTGAATTTTTAATTCAAATGAAAGAAAAAATGGTTCGTTATAAAAGGAATGAATAGACAATTTTCGGTAACATGAATGTAGACCTGAGGGGGAAAATATACAATGCATATTTTAACGTAAGCATGTAGTAAGTGTATTTTTAAGTTTTTGCGTTATTCTTTGATTTGTTGGTTTGACAATTGATGAACTCTAGAAATCTTATGGGTTTTTAAAACATTTAGATGCACAGATACATATCTATAAATTAGATTTTTATGTATTTTTTATATATCAAATTTCAATGAATAAATCATCATTCAAAATTGATTACTATCAAAAGCTTGTTTGTAATATAATAAACATCTGATAGCAATAAACACTTTCTCAGACTTTGTCAACATTACACTAACAACGAATTTTAATGTTATATTTATGTATTCTTTAAATTCATTAATTTTTTTCTCCTTTGTGATTAGCAAACAAAATCTCGGAACCAATCGGGATAGAAGAAAGTCAAGTTAAGAAAAATAAGAAATAAGCTGTTAATTTCTTTTTGAAAACTCGTATGGTCATAGGAATATATGAAAATTATCATAATTACCATTTAATTATCCAGTTAAATAATATGAAATCTTTTCCTTTAAATAACAATAAACACTATAATGAGCCATGAGATTTTATATTTATGTCAAGCTATATTTTTTTCTGAAATCAAACAGAATATTTTATTTACGAAACACTATTTGTTTCTATTTCAGACAACTCCAGGAACAAATTTTTCCAGAATTTATCATATAAACTTGTTGAAGTCTTATGCTACAAATTTTTGTAACAAAAAGTTTCACATTCCGAACATTTTCAAAGGGAAAGAAAATAATACAGGAATATTTTCTTCTTTATCTTTATGAGTCGCGAATTATGACTAATTTGCAAACTAAAATTTTTAACTTACCTAAAAGTTATTTAAACTTCATGTAAATAAAATATAACAACTACAAACTGAATACTTCTAAAAACATCCAAATGTTTGTATAAAATACAAATTTTTAAAAAATTTTGTCGTATTTTTGAAAAACGTTAATTTTGAATATTTACTGATAAGCAAATGAACTCCATATAGGATGCAACATTTATTGAACATCATCATTTATTGAACTTATTGATTATTATTTATGGATCATTTATTGACAAAATTCTAATTAAGAAAATCTATTTATTAAATCTTAGGTTCGAAAATTTATAATTGTAATTCATTTTTGAAATAATATTATTAAATAGAATTTTTATTAAAACATTTATTATGAGAATTTATATTCGTTTCATAATTATAAGATTCTAAGTAGTTCTTTTCTAGCATATTTTCTATAATTTCTATTTATTTAATTTTAAAAACTTTTAATCAATTCTTAACTTGATTTTGATTCGAGATTTAAGGATTTAAAAAAAATTTTTCCCCCTTTCTCTTACATGGTTGCTTGCATTAAAAAGAGATAATTTATGCCCGGTAGGATTGCTGACATAATTCGTTATCTACTTCACACTCAACTTGTAACAAAAACACAAATAAGGAAAAGATCGCCAAATGGCATCTGAAGATTACAATATTCGCTTTTCGGAAAATAATATTAAAGGCATTAGACAAAATGAAGAAATAACAATTTATCTCTAAACTAAATAAAATTAAATATTCTCATAAATAAATCAATAATTTTTTACCACTCTAAAATATATTTATTAAAATAATTATTTTATTACTTATTTTTTATATTTAAATTCAAGTTAGTTTTTTAAACTAATATTTCTGTATAAGTATTTTTTTCTGTTCGAAAGAAAAAGCAAAATACAATATTATCAAATTCGATTGCAACAATTTACTAATTTTCTCCGTTACTTAAGCAATTTTAGAATTTGAAATTCTAAGGAAGAATTTTTTTTCAACAAAAATGGCCAGCAAATATACTTCTATTTTGATGATTATAATTATATTATTCTAATTTATTGTTAAATATCTCTTACATACTGTATCATTTAAAGTCAGATTTGACCTTTATTTCTATCCCTAACAGAATAAATTGTCATTTTACGAGTTAATTTTTTTTTATATTAGATTGGGGAAAAAGTTATCCATTATTTTTTCGGTAGACGTCTGAAGTGATTGCTATCTCGTGAGGTATCTATCAAACAATTTCAGATTTATGCTCGTTCGAAAGGTGACATTTGACACTAAAATATTCTCTTGCGGTTTTTTGTTTGATTTATTCAGTTACGAGTACAAGGTTTCAAAAATGGAAGACAACAAACAGAAAATTCGATACATTTTCGTTTTTCTCTTGTAACGGTGAAAAAGATAGCCGGGTGTCTAAAATTGTGAAAGGTGTTCATCGTCCTATTTAAGACTGTAACAACCAGTTACGTACAATTTTCGTTTCGTCGATTCCGTTTGGGTATTTGGATGCTAAAGATGCACCTCGCATGGATACAACATCGTCGAGAATGTCTATAAAATATCAAAAATTATCAAACTTGACAGCATGTCAGCAGTCGTAACTTCGCACAAGAACTAAAAATCTACATGAAAACTGTTTTAAACCTTTTTACAAAGCAAATCTGAAAGAAGTTACAAAAAGTTCACGTAAAAATAATGGATTTCTTTTTCCCCAACCTAATACTTATCTAGTCTTGATGAAATGTACGTTGATACTAACATAATTTTCAAATAATAAAACAAAATAGCTGCAAGGAAAAATGTTATAAAATTGATTTCCTCTAATATTATTTTACTTGATACATATACACATTTTTTCTGTATGTGATCAAATAATTAAACAGACTAATTTAAATGATATACTTACTGATTTAATCAAAAGAATAACTGGCAGAAAAAATTGCGAAAATACTTTTACAATGTCAATTGATTAGAATGGATTAAAGAAATTTCTTTTTTTGTGCATCATTGAAAAACGTTCCGAAAAAGCAAAATTTTATCATTTTTGTCAAGTTCACATATTATTATAAAATTTTCATGTACTTCTTGTCTTTTGTAACAACTTCTTCTTTAACTGAATCATTCCATATTCTCAAGATTTATTTTATTGCCAAATTTGACTAATCAAACTCATTTTTGCTTATGGTATTGCATTTTCATTGCTTTAATTACGCAACTCTTACCAAAGATTATGCTATCAAACAAAATAATTTAAAAATCGTCTGCTTTTCAGATAACAGTACTTTTTTTTTAATTTTGGCAATAGTGATTATATTATTACAGAGTAAATAACTTCATCTAGTTATACAAAACTATGAATGAAAAACGTTCGAACAATTACCATTTAAATAAAATTTGATTTCCATGACTAAATTTTCGAAAAAATGAAAACAAAAAAAATTTGTTTTATAGATATAAGTTATTTTCAATTAAATATATTTAATTAATATATTCAATTAAATAATATTTAATTTTATATAACAATATGAGACTGCTCTTTATAAAAATGCTTAAGAAATTGTTTGATATTTTAGTCTCTTAAATTACAACATAAAAAAGAATTTGTTATTAATTTTAATAAGAAATATTTCTAAAGTTATTATTTTAAATTCAATCAAAAACATTTCTGTTACATTTTATAATATCTGGTAAACAAGGGTTTCTCAAATTTTTTCTTATGTGTATTTATAGTATGCAAGAAACACAATTTGCATGAAATAGTATTTTTTTATTTTACAATAAAATAATGAATATTTTAAATTAAACCTTAAATTTATGAAATAAGTTTCTTATCAAACAATATGAAAAAGTTGTCTACGAATTTTATAATAATTTTAAATGTTTTCAATAATTTTAATGCATACTACGTTTAATTTTATAATAAAATTAAACGTAGTATGCACATTGCAATTGCATGTAAATTTAATTGTATATTTTTAGTAAATATAAGGCCAACAAGTATAATAGAAAATTATCATTATTATCTAATGTAAAACATAATAATACTTTTACAAAAAAGCTCATTTTGTAAAAAAAATTAATTTTAAAAAATTACACTTCAAATATAATGTTAAAGCAATTTTCAAAAATTATAAGTTAAATAAAATAATTTATAAAATGTGAGTTTAATAAATTCTATTTAAGATTGACAATAAAAATGTATCATATAAAATAGTCTTACGCTACACATTTTTGTAACAAAAAGTTTCACATTTCGAACATTTGCAAATGGAAAGAAAAAATAGAGGAATATTTTTTTCTTTATCTTTATGAGTCACTAATTATTACAGGTTTGCAAACTAAAACTTTTAACTTAACTAAAAGTTATTTAAACTTCATGTAATGAAAATACAAAAATTACAAAAGGGATACTTCTAAGAACATCCAAATGCTTGTATAAGATACAAATTTTTAATGTATTTTTAAAAAGCATTAATTTTGATTATTTATAAGCAAATTGATAAACAAATGGACTCCATATGGGATGCAACAACCCATATGGATATGAATATGGAACGAGTAGAAAGCGAAAAGTTTCTATTTCAATAAAAACATCATTTATTGAAAGTACAAAAATTTCCTAACCTAAGTGTTTTATTCATGATTTCAACTAAAAATTTTAATAGTTTAAATATAGTGATATAATTTATAAATCATTCACTTTTGTTCTGAAAATTTGTACTCTTTTTTTTTTTTTTTTTTTTTTTTTTTGTAAATGATATGGGCAATTTCGATAATCTGTTCATTTATTTGATGACTATGAATTTCCCATTGTATAAAATAAAATATTCTTCACATTAAATGTCTCCCGTTTAAATAAGTATACCGGCAAAATTTAAATTAATTTTTTGCATTTTCCTTTCGTATGTTTTAAGTTCCCCATTTCTATCAATTCAAAGTCATTCAGCATAATTAATCTCTTGCGATGAGTAAATAAAAATAGGGATACTTTAGAATACAATTTCTATATTTTCTATATTTTAAAAGTATCTTTAACAAAAATTAATTCTATGAAATATCACCTAAACCTTAATAATTCATATAATTGAATCACATACAATAATGGATTTATATTTCAAAGCTCTCTACTATTTTAAAATGATACATATGCAAAAAATACCTAGATTATAATGTTTTGAGACTAAAATAATTAAATATATAAATTAACAGCTCCAATTAAGCATTTGGCAAGCTGCAAGCATTTTACATAAATAAAACTATTTTTGCAAGCAATGCTTTTAATATTCTTTTTTCAATTAGTGTTATAAATTTCTTGTGAAAGATATTGCTTGACATTTTATTCCTAAAATATGATAGACACAATTTAACATAACACACAATATAAAAAAAGAATGGGTTGCTTAATATTTCTGTTATCAAAAAATTATAACGACTATTTGATAGAGCTAACAAGATAAAAAAAAATCTTAACTTCTATTAATCAAAAAATGTCCAGATTGTGAAATAAAATTGAACTTTTCATTTGTTCTCTCGAATGAAATAATCTTTCAATATTTTATGTTAAAAAAACATTTTTGTGTGTTATGAACAAAAATCAAGCCAAAACTTACTTAGATTAGCCAAGTAAGGCAAACACATATGGTACTAAGATACACTTTGCGATATTGGATATACGTTTTTCCATGACAAAGTTATTTTTTTTTAATAAATTCTACTAGTTTCCCCTGAAACTAAGAACATTCACCCTAAAGCTTTACACAGGAAAAGCCATTGTTATCTAAAGTAAAAAAGTGATTAATTTTTCAAAAAATAAGAGAAATTGTACTATCAGTAGGAAAATCTATTTTATGAGACTATATGTTTGTTGATTTAAAAAATCATAAAATAAAATATTAGGTAATATTATTATTGGAATAAGTAGAATAGTAAAATCAAAATCAAGAACCAATGAAAGAAAAGAAGATGCTTAAGTAGCAACTGCTTTTCTTTAAGTTTTCTTTAAGTATTCAAGTAAAACAAAATTATTTTATATCAGTTTTTTAAAATACTTCAAAACTTCTCTGCAAGAAAGACTAATCAAAATAATTTCTAAGGATATTTTTTAATTAAAAGTCAGTAAGTCAAACATAAACTGACCACAAAGATGAAAAACTAACTTATTGAATATTGTGTTAAAAGAATTTTCGCTTTTTTATTTAAATTTCACTTTTTTAAAAATGCTGTTAAAGATAACTTAATATTATATGTAGTAAAAGCATCGAACAAGTTTTGATACAGTTGTGATATTTGAAGTCATTAGATAAACTTCACATAACTAAAGGGTTAGGTTAATTTTTCTGTACCAAAAGAGCCTTTAAAAATCTTTGAAATGAATTTAAAAATTGCTTTCAAATGAACAGAAGAAACTGATTAAAAAAAATGAATATTTTTGGAATATTATTGGGTTTAAATTGACTCCGTAATTAAATAAAATTTTCTCTTTCCCATTGTAAGCGCAGTTCATAACATTTTACTATGATGATATGACTCAGTCAGTTAGTAATTCGTAAATATTGCAGTAAAACATGTAAAAGCAGTTAATTAATGTTTTTACATGTTTTATTTTTAATTGAAATCTCATTATTTATCTTAGACTAAGATGGCCGTAAAAATTTAAATACATAATACTGAAATTATACATGTAAAAAAAAACTTATTAAATAAACAGCTATTAAGCTATCGCGTAATTGATAAGATTTGTGCCTTGTCAGCGAAATTTGACATCAGGTATTACATACACAAGTATGCATGTGTTTAAGTATATATATATATATATATATATATATATATATATATATATATATATACACGGTAGTATTAAATAAATGCCTTTTTCAATTAAATAATGTAATACACTTATTTTTAACTGTATTTATAAGTGATAATTTTTACTAATCAAAAGTTCAATTTAAAAAAGGTATATATTTTAAAATAATTTTACAGCTATGTTTTAAATAATAGCTATATGATTAGTTTATATGTTATTATTTTTTTAATAAAACTTTAAGTTATAGATATATGCATATATAATAGCTATTTTCATTAAATCTTTTTGTATGAATGTGCATAGATGTTGTTTATTAGAAAATAACAGTCTATAATAAAATTATCTGGAATTGCATGTTTAACTCACTAATATTAAAGAGAATTATTTATATACCACGATATATGATGCGAATGATGATGTTTGCATTACATTTTAATAAAATTTATACAATAGTATTAAACAAATGCCTTTGTCAGTTAAATGTAATACACTTGTATTTATAAGTGATCATTTTTACTGATCAAAAGTTCAATTTGAAAAAGATATATTTTAAAAATAATTTTATAGCTATGATTTAAATAATTGCTATATAACTAGTTTATATGTTATTTATTCTTTTTTTATAAGACTTTAAATTATAAATATGTGGGTTAACTATTGATTAAGTTTTAGTTTCATTAATATGATTGGGTTAAATTGCGCTTTAGGTCCCCTACCTCGTCAACTCGCGAATTTGAAGCGTTTTTTCGCGCATGTTCATTAATTACTCTTTTGTTTAGCCTTTTCATTGGTCGTTAATTAAGTTTCACTTTGAAATAGCGGTAAAATTTTTGCCATGGCATCGGCGATTTTGAAAACGCGCCAAGTAGGGGACCTAAAGCGCATTTTCACCTAAGATTAAATTCTTTTATACAATACTTAATTCAAATTGATTGTTTCAGTAACAACAATTACGAGAATAATCATTTCTTTAAAATCATAATAACAGAAAAAAAGAGTTCAAAATTTTTAAAAATAATACGTACTATTTCATTAATAAATAAAAATAATAAGTAACAGCTCATAGCGATAGAATAAGTCATGTATGTTTCAAAATTTATCACAACAATAGAATAAAATTTTAAATATTATGTTAGAAACTAATCGTGACATCAAATCTACGAGAACAATCTCATAAATATTGGAAAATTTTCTAAAAACTTAAAAATTAAAAATTCATTAAAATAGCGTTTTAACTTGCATGAAATGCTAGCGCATAAAATATTTTTATACTAAAATTCAATATAAACAAGATAAAATTTATGGACATTAAGAATATTTTAATTCTAATTTCAAATTATTCTTGCTTTTTTAAGTTCTCCTTACCCTACAAAAAATACATACTATATACAGAGTCGTCACATTCACTTCCTGTGAATAAATTATTTATGATATAATGTTTCATTTAAAATTTATCAGATAGACTATGTCTTTTTCGCAAAAAACTCTCGAATTCAAGTTTTGTTTCATCTTTATGAATTGAGTTCATTTCATTCTATTCATTACTAAACGGATCTGAAACAGTTGGTACTAGTCACTTGACAAATGACAAGCGTAGATATTTCTGCTGTGAATTATACAGAAAATTATTTGCAAATAACGTGCGTTTATTGGCAAATAAATAGTACGTTTTTAATAAGAATGAAACAAGGAATTCTGTTGTGAAAAAATCTGTAACATCAGAATTGATTTCAACAAAATAATGGAAATTATGTATATTAGAAATGCGGATATTAAATTCAGTAAATACAAATTCAATTTACATGGCATCTTTTTTTGTAATCACCAATTTGTAATGTTCGTACTTATGATCTCGCTTGAAAATTATCAGAACCCGAAACTGACTACAATAACGATGAAAATTCAGTACTTTTCTCTCATTGAGATTAGACTTGTCATTAAATGTTTTACAAAAATCGATATGAAGTTCATATGAAACCATCATTTTTCTTTAAAAGTTCATCCTTCGAAATTTTTATCATGAATGTAAAAATTGGAAACTTAATGATAGTAGTTGTCTTCAATAGAATTTCTGGAATAACAAGAAATTAATCACTGAGAATGAAAATTTTAAAAGATCATGAAAGGAAATTCAATTTCAAGAAAATATCGAAATATAAGTGTAAAGACACGAAATACCGAAAAAAGAATTGTGTTCTGAAAATTGATTGAAAGCATCGAAATCGCTAAATACCAAATTGACTCACTTCTTTCAACGTTTTGTGTGGAATGGTACTAGTTAAAAGGAAAATACAAGTAAAATATAATACAAGTAAAAAGGAAAATAAATAAAAGTAATATTTTTGTTCCAAACTAAAA
>JAPDSC010145880.1:106502-126956 GCA_026290005.1 Latrodectus geometricus
TCCAGGTCCCTGCGTGCGATAGATTTGGCTGGAGAGCTCGGTCAGACGGACAGACACATTACACTTGCTTTTATTATTATAGATTATTGTATTCTTAAGACAATTATAAATCCTTAATTGGTGAGTCATTAAAATGTATAAGCATTCTGCTTATGAGAAATCCATTTATTTATTTATTTATTTTACCTAGACATTTATCACTTGCAGTTAGAAATGGATTTAAACTACTTTTAAAAGTTTACGTATATCACAATTATTAAAATATCTTCATTCAGAAATTTTTATAGTAAAATTTAACTAAAAAATTTCAGAAAAATCTATAAAAATAACGGAACTTAAATGTTATTGGTTTTCAGTTACTGTTATTGGTTTTCAGATATACTTTCAGTATTGAAAATATAAATATATATATCCTGAACTCCTGGAGCTAATTTAAGTTTAATATTCTATTTTTATTGCTTTATTTTTCTTACATTTATTCATTTTTATATTTGATAACAATTCCCCAATTTAACTTTCATATTTTTTAATAGAAATTTCTTATTAATATCTATTGTTATCTTTCATTATTAATCTACATAAATTTCTTTATTTTGGCTTAAGTACGCTTTTTTGAAAATTGTAGATATCTACTAAAAAAAACTATAAATACTTGGCGATTTTTAACTGTGATCAATCGACATCACTCTAGAGGATTATATGTCAACTGTTCCGAAGCGAATTTCACAGCTATCTCTCACTGATCATCATAGTAATAGCACCCAAGGTTTTTTACTTCCTATTTATAATCTAATGTTAAAAATGTAAAAAATTATGCTATAAAAAATTTTTAAGTGAATTAATCTCTTATTTTATAACCGTTATTTGGTATCTGAAAACATGCTAATCCAAATTTAATAATATATACATTAAACTTAATTCCATTTACAGCAATTTAAAATTTATAGAAAAGTAAACTTATAAGTAATTCTAAAATGTAAGCCGAATGGTTCAAATAGTTGCTTGAAAATAATTTTTCTTACTTATCATAACTCCAATTTTTAGAGCAATTGCCTTCAAATCTAGCATTATTATTTTAGATTTTAGTAACATAAAATTCTATTCCCATTATTTCATATAAGTTTTTGTAACTATCGTAATGAAAAACCCTAAAGTGACAACTCAAAATTGCTTATTTAAGACAAAAGTGACATAAAGTAGCCAATACAGAGTATAGTATACAGAGTAGCCAATTTGGATTTATGACATATTTATGCAAATATAAATATTTTAAAAGATAAGATAGTTTTTCAAATTTAAATCTTAGAACTAAATATTCTAGTGTAATCAAGAACGGATGTGAAAAACCAGATGTAACATATTAGAAATATACTTATAATCAAACATCGAGTTAATCAATTAGTACCAATTCCTCATATTTAAATAAAACAATTTTCAACTAAAAATGTTTTATAAATATATTATATTTTTAAATTAGTTTTTAAGTAAACTAGATTTATCGTGGTTTAAGATAAGCTTCTCATTATTTTCTAAAGTAAAAAAGTCTCATTCATTCAGCGATAGTCTCTGTTAATTTAGAAAAAGATCAGTCTTCTGTTAATTTAGAAAAAGATATGCTCATAATAAAAATAGCAATTAAAAAGACCATTATACATAGAGCTCATTGGGCGATAAACAGCCAAAAGTAGCAAAATTTGGAGATTTTTCTCGCCGCCAAAAAATTCACCTAAAGCAATTAATTACCAAATATCGATTGAAGTGGGGATAAATTTTGTTATATGATGTACTACAATTTTTAATTAATGTTATTTATGATTATTATTGGAGCCATTTGTATTTGATGCATGTATTTTCTGGCATTCAGTATCATTGTAGTACATAGCATTTGATATAAAGTGTATTTTATGATATTCAATATCAAGGGCATTTGATACGTACTTCACTTAAGCAAAGGTTGAAAACTTAAAAAAAGGTAATATTTTCACTGAAGTTATAAGTGTATTTAAATGTTTAACAAAATTTATAATGTCATAAAAAATATCCAGTATGATAGACTGTTATTTGGTTTTAGTAGAGTAAGGTTAGATTATCTCCCCAACACTCAATTCTATTTCTTATAATTCTATTATTAAATGTATTAAATGAACTCGTCTTATTTTTTACATGGAATTCTTAATTTTTTTTGGTTCCAGAACTCTTATCTATATTTCCTAAAAATTTGAAAAGTTCTTTAATTTTTTCCAAATTTTGTTGTTTTATATAATTATGTGTTTTATTGATATATCATTAGAATAAATCTGAGATATATTTTTTTATTTTAAAAACTTATATAATTCTGTTTAAAAATATCTCTTTCTTAAAAACAAATGTTAACAGAATTCCAAATTAGAAAATCTATTTATTAAATATAAGGTTTGAAAATTTATAATTATAATTCATTTTTGAAACAATATTGTTTCAAAAATGAATGAAATAATAGAATTTTTATTAAAAAATTTATTAGGAGATTTTAAGCTTGTTTTATAATTATAAGATTCTAAGTAGTTCTTTTTTAGCATGTTTTCGATAATTTCTATTTATTTAATTTGAAAAACTTTTAATCAATTCTTAACATGTTTTTGATTCGTGATTTAAAGATTTAAAAAATATTTTTTTTTGCCCTTTCTATTACATGGTTGCTTTCATTAAAAAGAGATAATTTATGCCCGGTAGGATTGCTGACATAATTCGTTATCTACTTCACACTCAACTTGTAACAAAAACACAAGTAAGGAAAAGATCGCCAAATGGCATCTGAAGATTATAATATTCGCTTTTATGAAAATAATATTAAAGGCACTAGACAAGAAGATGAAGAAATAACAATTTATCTCTAAATAAAATAAAATAAAATAATCTCATAAATAAATCAAATCACATTGTAATTTTCTTACCACTCTAAAATATATTTATTAAAATAGTTATTTTGTTATTTAATTATTTTATGATTCAATTAAAGTTATTTTTGATCTAATATTTCTGCATAAGTTTTTTTATCTGTTCGAAAGAAAAAGAAAAATACAATATTATCAAATTCGATTGGAACAATTTACTAATTTTCACCGTCAATTAAGCAATTTTACAATTTGAAATTCTAAAGAAGACTTTTCCTTAACAAAAATGGCCAGCAAATATATTTGTTCTATTTTGATGATTTATTATAAAACTATATTATTCTAATTTAAAGTTTAAGTATTTCTTACAAACTGTATCATTTAAAGCCAGATTTGACCATTTTTTTCTATCCCTATCAGAATAAACTGTCATTTTGCGAGTGAAATACTTTTTTTTATATTTATCTATTCTTGAGGAAATGTTTGTTAATACTAACATAATTTTAAAATAATTAAACAAAATAGCTGCAAGGGAAAATATTATAAAATCGATTTCTTCTAAAATTGTTTTACTTGATACATATAAACATTTTTTCTATATATGATCAAACAATTAAACAGACTAATTTAAATGATATACTTACTAATTCTATCGAAAGAATTACTGGCAGAAAAAATGGCGAAAATACTTTAACAATATCAATTGATTAGAAGTGATCAAAGAGCTTTTTTTGTGTGCATCATTGAAAAATGTTCCGAAAAAGCAAAATTTTATCTTTTTTTATAAATATAGATATTATTATAAAATTTGCTTGTACTTCTTGTCTTTTGCAACAACCTCTTTCTTAACTGAATCATTCCATATTCTAAAGATTTATCTTATTGCCAAATTTGACTAAACAAACTCATTTTTGCCTATGGTATTGCATTTTCATTGTTTTAAATTCGCAACTTATACCAAAGATTATGATATAAAACAAAATAATTTAAAAATCGTCTGCTTTTTAAATAACAATATTTTTTTTTTAATTTTGGCAATAGAGGTTATATTATTAAAGAATACACAATAACTATGTCTTGTTACACAAAACTATATGAATGCAAAACGTTCGAATAATTACCATTTAAATAAAATTTGATTTCTAAGACTAAATTTTCGAAAAAATGAAAACAAAAAATTTTATTTTAAAGTTGTAAGTTATTTTCAATTAAATATATTTAACAAATATATTCAATTAATTAATTTTTAATTTTATTTAACAATATATGAGACTGCCTGACTTAAAATTTACATTGCTTTTAATATTACACATTTATGTATTTCTTAATCGATCTATGTAAAAGATGGAATTTATATTTCTTAATCTTGTAAAGAATGTTTTTAATTTGATAAAAAATGTATGTGTAGATTTTTATCTGTAAGCTACTTGATATTTCAAAATGCAAGTGTATGATTTTACACAAACCTAGGAATTAACATTGATCAGCATAATTAGGTATCTGAAAGTGCTGACATATTGAAAGAAATATATTTAAAGAAGTAGGGAAAAAAGAAAGAATAGGGCAATATGAAAGGAATTCAGTTCCACGTTACATATTAACATATTTTGAATTATTTTATAAACCAAACATAAATTAATTCAAAAGTTTAAATGAACTATTTAAATAGTAGTTGGTTATTAATGCAAAATATTTTGTGTGCATAATTTATGCTATTATACATAGATCTTTTATAGATCAAAAGTAAATATAATCATTATAAAAGAAAGAAAAATATATGTCTATTGTTTAAATATTTGATATGAAGTTGATAAGAAGTAGCTAATTGATATCCATTAAGAACTTGTATAATAATTAAAGTCACTAGCACATTTTAAAAATTATATAAGACTATTTATATTATTTCAACATAATCATTAGCAGCACCAATCAGAGTAGGATTTACATCATGGAAATATATTTATATATGAAATTGAACCGATTATCAATAATATGAAAAAACTATAAAATGTATATTATTTATAATATATCAAATTGGAATATATATTTAGGGTATATTAATCAGATATTATACATAATTCTGCTGAGATCACTGAAATACATTTATATACTTTATCCAGCCTTAACATTTACTATCAAAAAAAAAAATGCGTCTTACAGCCTTTTTTTCAATCCGGTAGTGTTAACATATCATTTTCTAAATTTATTTTTGCATATTGTCATTGGATATAAAAAAAATATTGTAATCTCTTTTAAATATTATTACCAGATAATTTATCCAAAGAAATTTTTGGAAATTATTTCTTTATATTTCCTGGTTATTCAGGATTGAAGATATATAATCAAGAAATATAATTGCGTGCATCTACAGAAAATTTTACTTTTTTGTTTTGTTTTCTGTGTGACACATATATTTTACAACTTCAGAAAAGCGGACGTATTTGGAATTTCATTCGTAAGAGGGATTGTGGAAATAAAAGGGAGAGGAATGGAATGGAAATGAGATAATATGGTCAGTTTGTGTGGAATGTTTTTTATAAAACCATTTATGACCTTGTTGAGGTCGGTGTCATAGCAACGCGATCGATACCAGACAGAAAATGGACATGTCTGTGATCTTTAGCATCTCAATTTTATTTTTATGAATTTATTTCATATCCTGAACTTCCGTATTCTCTATCATAAACCAAAAGTTTTCTCAAATATTACGAATTGAAACTTTCCAGACTTAAATCATTGATAATTTAAAATTTTTCATATATTTTATTCAATTTTACATCATACAATTATGCAAAAATTAATAAAGAGAATTCGAATTTAAAGAAATACTTTAAATTCTCTCTCTCTCTATTCCTTATAAAAATAAATGTGAATAGAAATTATTATTAGTAAATTCATTTCTAAAACTTATATATTTTATTAAAATTCTAGATCCATGAATATTATAAATTAAAAACACTTTTTTAAACCATGAAATTTATCACGAAAATCTGAATTTAATTGAAATTTTGTAAAGATACAAAAACGTACCATTTTTAACCATAATGCAACATCTGATATCCACATGTAAATAATTACAGAAAAACAAGTTATGATGAATCGTTGTAAATAAACAATGTATTGAATATAGAAAATATCAACATAATTGATAAAACACATATGTAATTTGAATCTTTTCAAATATGTTAATATATAAGGTTGAAAATGTCATGGAATTGTTGACTAAGTTTAGTGGTTTGTATATCTGTTGCAAATTTTTGGTCTCTGATATATAGTATACATAGAGGAAAATAACATGAAGGTTAAAAATATTCGTTCATTTTTTTTATATTATTTATTTAAACTTCAATAAAAGAACAAACTTGTAATATTTCATTAATATTTTTACTGTTTTGTTCATTGAGAATATAATAAAAAATAAAGTAATCAAAAATAGTTTAATTAAACTATTTGATATATTGTGGATACTATATAAATAAAACTCTTGCTAACAAAAAAGTAATTTAGTTAAAAATTTATGTTGAAAGATGAGTTATTGCCTCAATATGAAGTGAATGGGGTATTCAGAAATTTGCAGTTTTTCAGTTTCCCAGCTGAATTCACAAAAATTTATTTATTTGTAAGCATAACATTTTTTAATTAACACTCATGACACTAAAATTTCTAATATAATTATAAATAAATAATAGTGTGCAACTGAGTTCTCTTGTTCCCGAAACCGTGTTTGAGCAGTTCCAATACGCTAAATCAGGGAATTATCATCTCCATTGGTACAATGTTCAGACGAAAACAGTGTCTATGCAGTAAGAATGCAGTTAATCGGTCGAAAGAATGACACATGTAGTTCCTGTGACTTATTTTTGAAACGTAACAAGGAAATCTACTCCAAAACTAGAAATAAGGCCCCAAACTTTTACGAAACTACCCCGATATTTTACTTTTGGTAAGAGAAGTTAGAGATGTAAGTTACTGCGTGAAGGGGGGGTTCACTGAGCGTAAAATAGGCTCTAGGTAGGTTATGATCTTGGAGGGATGAATCAGAAACTGGATTTATCGGGAAGGCAAACATATTTCCATTGATCCGTAGTCTAAGTTTTATGTTTCTTACACCACTGTACTTATTTTTTTTCTGATTCACATGTCACAACAGTGTTTAGAATATCATCTCTGTCCCATTTATTTTTTAATCACTCCTCATCGAAATATATGCGTCGATACTGAGTTCTGTAGTTGGCCATTCAACATCAGTAGTAATTTTTCCTTGGTGGTCTATCTGGTTGTCACTCTATTCTTTAATGCCTTCCAGTCTCTCACAGTGAGTTTAGTTTTTTCCAGAGTGTTCTGTCTCGCACGTGCCGTTCTGCTCTAATCATTATATGTTGTCATGACATTTCACAAGGTGCCTTATATTAATAATACCTCCCAACAGCTGTGTGATTACCAAAGCACCAATCAAACAAACTCCCACTATTTGCCTTCTGTAAAACTCTGTCATGTCTTCCATTTTAGCTTCATCCAAAATCCATTTAAGAAAACAAGGATGTTTAATAAACATACCCTTAAGACTATAAGCAACAAAGTATGATAAAAAAAATGAGTTGTTTTAATTTAGTCCTATATTATCACGTATGGAAGTCACTGCTTTTCCATTGTTTTTGATAGCCTCTGTGTTATAAAATTTATATAAAACTTAGTATAAATAAAAAATATTAAAAAATCATAAAATTATGTTTTTATTTTCAAAATGTATGCTTAACAATAATATAAATTCAATTCTTATTTTAAAATACATTCCTATATTTCCAATTGATTTCATTAAATTATTTGATATATTTCATTGAAAATTATCGTTAGTAATAGTAGAGCATTAATATTCAAAATTATTATCAAAATTAGAGTTCACCTTTTTCATTGTAAAACATCCTCTGAATATGGACTATTTTGCATAAAGTAATTAAACAGAAATAAAGAATCTCTCTTTTATGCAAAAGATATAGATCGTGAGCTAAATATCAAGTTTTCCACCAATTCTTTGGGGGAAATTTTAAAACATTATACTTGGCTTTTATGTGAAATCTATCAATGCAAAGAGTTCTTGAAGAAATAATTGCTTCTTTATAAACAACAAAAATACAATACACTTTTTTCATTATTCCTTTTAACTCCAGCACATTGTTATATATTCGTTCAATCAATTACATGCGATTATTCTATTCTTATTTATTCACCTCCCTCGGTGGAAATGGAGTTTGAATATAAACCATAACATAATGTGTATTACAATAATAATCAATTATACCATTATCATAAATATTAAACTATATTATTTCACTGCAATACATAATTAAGATATAAACATTGAATTAAATACTAGATAGATAAAATAAATATTTTAACAAAAATCAAAACAAGAAAGATATTAGTTTTTATATTTCTTTTAATAATATGGATGTTTAATTATACGTAATTTAATGCTTTTTGCAATATTATAATACATGTAAATGTAATGAAATCCTTCATGTGCTATTTTGAAGGTTTTACAGCTTACATAACAATAAATAGGAGTGAAACAATTTGAAATATTTGAATAAAGTAATAAAGTAAGACTTATAAAAAATAAATTTTGCTTTTAGAAGTATGTTCTTAAAATAAATATTTAATATATGTGACAAATAAATTTTAAAATTAATTTCTCACATCATTATTTTAACTTAACTAATATTTATAGGGACATATTTAGTACAATAAAATATAAATAGATAAATTAGATCTCTGATTTTTACTATGCAAAAATGCTACAAATAAGAAATCAGTGTATACATACATACATACATACATACATAGACTGTATCTTAAGTTTAACGGATTTGGAATACTCGTCCATCACTAAGCGTCTCCCAATTTTCAATCATGAACAAGTGTAGAGGTCCCACCGAAGCTGGCACACACCTGTCCAAATCCACGCCACACCGACGGAAGAAATCAGTGTCCACAAAAACAATAATATTATTATATTAATAGTCTTATAATTTAAGAATAAAGAAGTAGTATATATTTTCTCATTTATTTTACTCATGTGTTCAATTCGAATAGATACATATTAAAATAAATTAGGGAAAATTCGTAATCTTTTTTGTAATAAAAAATATAACAAAAAATTTATTAAACATTTAAATATCAATTTTCATAAAACATTTAATCAATATTCTGCAACAAAATATAGAATAATATAATCAGGGCTTTAATTATCCAAATCAAGAAATTTATTTTTACTTAATTTATATATCAATATATTGACACTGTACAATAGAATAAATAAATAATTAATGATTTAATAACTGTGAGACTAAAAGTTAAATAAATGATTTTATATAAATCTCTTTTTCCAAACAAAACGAAGAGGAAAAAAATATTGGGTTGTTCGGAAAGTTATTTCGTTTTATATGAAAATGATAAACGTATAGCGAATAAATATTTTATTGAATTGTATATTTTCAATTCTAGTCCAATACCTTTTACCATTTTTCTGGTCGTAGCATGCTTTCAAACTCATAGATTGGTCGGTTTTCACTAGCAAAAGACTAATTCAGGTGGGAAAAACGAAATGACTTTCCGAACAACCCAATATATGTAGTACTGAAATGTAGATATAGTAATTATCACATTATACAAGTTTACTTTAATATTATATTTAACTCATTAAAATAATAATAACTTTGATTAATTTAGTTGTATTTACATGAATAATAATACTTATTATTTTAAACTATTTCATTTTTTCTTATTTAAAAATATAATGTTATTAAACAAATATATACAGCATTTGAAAATAACTGGTTAAAATAAAAAAATTCTTAAATACTATTTTATTACTACTTATTCAAGTATTTTTATACAAATTTCTGTAAAGAAAATAAAAAATGGTAAAAATAATAATTCTGATTAAGATTCATCATCTTTTAAGTCTAAATTAATTTCTAATTGACAATTACATCCATAATAAGCACAAATCTTACTTCACATCTACTTCACATCTCTGCATTTTCATAAAAAATTTTCCCTTTTCTTTTTCCCTGTTTCCATGTTTCTCTTTCACATTTTTCTTTTTGTAATTTTGTGAGTGCATTTAACAAGAAAGGTGAGAATTGGTATATCTTATAAAATCGAGTGATAGTGATAGTATTTGATGAATTGCTCAAGAGCCAACCCTATAACCAGACATTCATTTATAAATGTATAATTAATTGCAGTAATTATATGAATTTAAATGCAAAGAGTAATTATAATTAAGTCATCATACTTAGATCTTTGCGCCTGATTCTCAGGATTTAGATCTCCTTAATGAACTCTGCATCAAGAACTTTTTATAAAGATTTTTTAACAGTTTAGTAAATTTTTCAAGAAATTTACAAATTGTATTATGCAAGATAACTTTTAGATAAGAAAATCATCCACGTAAAAATTCGGTTGATAAAATTCCATAATTTTGAGAAAAATTTTTAATTATATAAATCTTAGTAATTAGAATACAAAAATATAACTTCAAAGATATAAATTGATATTATAATGGAATTACACTTTTTCCATGAAAAATGTAGATAGTGTTTAATTTCTTTCTCTCATCAGTAATTTAATTTAATCACTGACTTTAACATAATTTATTATAATTCTAAATTAATGTAAATCGGAATTAATTTGAATTTAAAATAAGTAGGGTGCAATATATATTAATGCAAATAGTTTTATATGACCAGAATTCCGACTCATCTTCTTATGACAATATTTATTTTATCTCTATCCTGTTCTTGAAAAATAATGAAGTATTTCAGAGAAAATCAAATAATAAAAATATAAAAAATGTTATTTATATACATAAAACTCCAAATTTTGAACTAATCGCTGCCATTGTAAAGAAACGTTTTATTAAAATAAATTGCTAAATTTAAAAAAAGAAAATTGTAATGACATACAGTCAAAAAATCTTAAAAATAAAAATGTATTAGGTTCAATAAAAATGTAAAGAAGATAATTATTAGATAAAAAAAATGTAACTCGTTACTTCTATAGACCCAAAGATAGGCTATGTGTAATAACAAAAGAAATAAAGTCTTCGTGTCTAGACTGGGTGTGTAAAGGTGAAAAGGAAAGCCGACTTAAGGCGGAGGCCACCCGAAGGCGTCCAAGAGACTTCAAGTTCACGGAACTTAATTTCTCGAGTCTTGTCAACGATGCCGATCGCAGTACTTATAAATTACAAGAAAATTGATGCTTAAAAAGTTTTCTTATTATTCGAAAATGAATGTGAAATCAAAGAGTAAAGCCGCACTCTATAGGTGTAATCTCTCAAGACGTCAATACTTCATTATTTAATAGTCTGGAAAACAATAGTCTTCTATAGATTCTTATAAAAAAATAAAACTGAATAAAAGTACTCGAATGTAATTAGTAATATTGATATATTTTATAAATAAATGATATTATGTTTATAGATCAAGATACATACTTACATATAAATACATACATGCATGCATATATATATACATATATACAGTAGTTGTTCGCTATAGAAAATAAGGATATAAAATTTTATGATATGTAACACTCTCTGTCTCTGTCTCTCTCTCTCTCTCTCTCTCTTCACTTTTTTGATATCTAGAAAATAAATGAAGTGTTAGATATGATAAAACTAATTCTTTTTTATCAAATTGCTTTGCCCTTATAAAAATACTCCTATTAAAAAAATATATTTATAGTTTGCCTTTCATTAGGAAAAAATCAGGAAAAATATATAATTTTTTTCTTTTTTATTTTTTGTTTCTAAACTACATTTTTAAAACAGATTTTTCTATTTTTTCGATGTAGGAATTTATCCTAAAAAGTATCTCGGTCATATTAGTAATTTATTTGCTTTTTTCGCGAATGATACTGTGTCATTCTTTTCCTTGTGTTCGGTATCTGAAATTTACTTTTCATTCCAAACCATTATCTTCTCAATCGTTTAGTTATCTGATATTCTAATAACATCTGAGTCCATATTCAGAAATTCTGAAATGAAATTTTGGAAATTATAGATATATTTACTAAAGTTAATAGATAAGTAATTTTCTAAAGATAATAAATAAGAACTCATCTCTACTCAAATTTTCGGATAAATGCTCTTGGTTTTCTTTAGTAACGATGGTACCTTTATAAAATATGCATGTCAAAATGACCTAGATATCGCTTTTTCTGCAACATCATTCCAAGGATAGATTGACAAGTGATTTAAGTCTAGATTATCTATTTAGTAAGGCAACTCCTAAACATGATCGTTCCTGGTGGAAGTACAGTGTACTATTTGCTCGTAAAACTTTTGATTATACTCTTTATGACGAACTATGAGACTGAACTTAATGTAAGCAGAAGGGATTCCAGATGAATTTCTTATAAGATTCCAGGATTTCTATATCAGCAGTGAAATTAGATATCCATTATACAGAAGATTTATGATTCTCGAATAAAAATATCCATCTAATTTCCTCAATCATAAAACATAAAAAAATTAAAAAAGTCAAATATTGGAAAAATTGCTAACAAAAGATGTATGAAAATGATATACATGTGTATTTATATATATATAAAGTAGATATACAAATATAAAAAGACAAAAAATAACAAAATAAACATAAAATTCCAATTTAATATTAAGAACAAGATAAACATATTTAAATTATATTAAATGTGAATTTCAATTTAGTTTTGCTCTCTGAATTTACATTGGTTGCCAAAAATTAAGTAAAAATTCTAGAAATGGCAATAATAAGACAATAAAATTTAAATATGTTGTTAAGTAAAAAGAGCTAAGCAATATGACATTATGCAAATTAGTGGCTCTGCTGTTGGAATATGTCATTTGAGAGGAGCATAAAAATATCTTAGAGAAAGGTAGGAATTGTCGCTGCGTGTCTGAGATTGAAAATCTGGTACTGCGAAATTGTAACAATAGCCTCCAGGCATCATTTGACAGAACAATATCGATCGTGGATGCTGTGCTGTGTGGATGCTGTGCTGAGCGCATGCTGTGGCCAGCTCGATCACCGGACTTTAACTCAACCGAGCATGTTTGGGAAGCTTTAGGACTACGCGTAGTTGCTCTCAATCCCCCTCCTAGGAGCCTAGAATCTGCGTCGGAGGAACAATGGCTCGCACTTCCCTCACAATTAAAAGACCGCATAAATGAGAGCATCGAAGAACGCTGCATGTGCTGTGTAGGGGGGATTCTACTCCATGTTAAAAATACTTTTCCTATACCAAACTTACATCCTCTATTTGTTCATTGTATACATATGCTAATTTTTATAACACAATAATTACCTGGTGATTTCTTTTTATGCTATTTTGTACCTTCTTATCAGTATAATATAATAAGTTTCGAAGCATAACTTTTTTCGTTTTCGTATTTTTGTGATTTTTTCTATAATTTATGATAACCAGTATAATTTGAAATTCAATTTCCTTTGTACTGCATTTTTTTTTATTTGCTATTTCATATTTGTACTTCTATTGTTTACTTTAAATTTTGTATATTTTTTGTAGTTATATTTTAGTTGCTTTTGAGCTCAGGGAATTGCTT
Organism: Latrodectus geometricus; assembly: GCA_026290005.1. Classification (NCBI taxonomy): domain Eukaryota; kingdom Metazoa; phylum Arthropoda; class Arachnida; order Araneae; family Theridiidae; genus Latrodectus; species Latrodectus geometricus. The sequence continues at coordinate 119,988 of JAPDSC010145880.1, forward strand.
AACTTTTTCCGTATTTATGTTTTTATTATTCACTCATTTAATCTTGTAATATTATGAGATTTATTTAATACTGTGGTTTCCTATTAAGGTAGATAAATTTCAATCTAAAAGATGTCAAATTCAACATTAAATGCATTTCTTAATTTAAACATGCATTTTTAAGAAAATGCACACTAGGGAAAAACCTAATGTAAATAAAACTTATTAAAATAAAAAATGTCTTAAAAAAGCCAGAAAAACATCCTTTAGGCATAATTTTCTATGAATAAATTTATTATAAGGTTTTTTAGAAAATTCGACATTTAAATAAAAACCAAATTTCTTTCTAAAAAATAAGAGTCAGTTATGTGGTTTATCTATTTATATTCTCTTTTCACGATTACAATGCTGCTAATTCGGAAAAGATCTATACTTAAAACTCATTCTGAACATTTACAAACAAACCATCCTGGGATCAAATACATAAATGGGAATTAGAAATGAGAAAAGAGTTCCATTCAGCAACATTAGGTTGACTAACATAGTCCTAATGTTATGTAATTAATGTTTAATATTTTTCCTTTATTTAATATTTAAAATATACTAAAGCTCAACTGTATACATTTCCCTATATATTTAGATGACTTAAGAAGATACATTTCAAGTAGAATAACAAAAGGAAATGTATTTCTTAACGGTTACAGTTCAGTTATTCAAATTAGTGTGACTCCAACTTAATGAAACATATTTAAGAAATAGTATTCTTTATTAAGCTCATTGACAATGGACTCACCCTAATCAAGTTTGAATTTACCTCAAATAAAAATTGTAATATTGGAAATTTCTATACATGTTACAAATTTTCAACCTTAATGTCAATCTTCAAAATATTGAAAAGAAGGTTTCTGTTCTAGATGTAGCCTAAGCCATTGCCAGTGTATAAATATGCAGCTATAATGCAATATTATTATACTAAATATAAATTACCTAGATTATCTCCAATTACTTATATTTAGTGAAATAAATGCGATGGTGTCCAAAAGCTTAATATTACTAATAAAGTATTGGGAAAATGTAAATATTGGTCAAATTATTCTAATTGATTGTAGCGAATGATTATTTGAAGGTGAAACATGTGAAAAATTATGCATATGGAAAACCTTGTGGTCGACTTGTGGAATATAAGATAAGACTCATTCAGCAAAAAGCAAAGAGTGCTAGATTCTGTACAAAGTGCTGGATTAAACGATCATAATTGGAAAATGTGAAGGTACAGTTCAAAGAAGTCAACTAAACATGTTTCTGAAAGATTTATTGAAATTCAGATTATTTCGCTCTGAAACTTTTCAAATTTAGATATGCTTCAGTGATTTCAAAACTCTGTGACAGATTTTAAAATATGAGGCATGTTACTCGAGGACCAGTAGAAGGTAACCAAGAATAAGAATAGTTCGAAATGTGTGTCTGATATTTGACAATAATTGTTTGACTTAAGAAGCACAGTTGGGACAAAGAATTGGATTCAGTGCTCTTAATTGTCACAAGATACGAGTTTCGAGACAAACTGCATACAGGAAATTTATTTCTATGCATCTGCAAAAATACATCATTTTTATACTGCAGCAATGAAATTTTGAAAAGAAATTAATAATACATTTAGAAATGCATATTGTTTTAGTTTATCAATTCTTTATTCTCCCGTTATATATAAATACATATATCTCTTAAAATTTCACTCACAAATCTTTCACCACACGATTGGTATATTAGATGAAAGATATAATATTGAAGAAAAATATATAATGAACAATTTTTGAAAATACGAAAACATGAAACAAATTCATGGATACAATTAGAATGTGCTTAGCTAATATGTATCTTTGCCCTTCTTAAATTTTATAGATTAATACTAAAATCGATATTTTTCAAAATAATTATTTTACATGAGTCCCAAATTCTTAAGGATACTCCTAGCTGGGAAAAGTTGATATCAATAAATTAAATTTTTCTGAGAAAAAATAAAACAACATTCAGAGCTTTTCTTACTTTGTCACTCACTATAGCTATATATATTTAATAAAAAAATTTAATTAAAAGTTTTTTAATTAACTGTTTTTCATTTTGCAAAATTATATTGCACAATTGATTCATTTAATTAGTTTTTGTGAACACAAAATTAATCTTAAGGTGGAACAAAATAAAAAATATACATATTATTCAATTTTTTGTGCAAATTTTTATAACCACTCATTTATTTATAGTTTCGCCTCTTTTCCTCCTCCCTCTTTTTGATTTTTTTATATATGTATAATCAAACATTGTAAAAGGATAATCTGAAATATTGGAAATTGCTATCAATAGCCAAACACTAAAAAAATACATTGAGATTATATACAATGAAAACATAATTGGTCAGAAAATACATAATTTTTCCCATTGAGGTGCAATTTTTCCTTTGATTCTTGATCTTCTCAAATGTTTCAAGAAAATTAAAAATGCATTATCAGTACAACAAATTAACAACAGAAATTATCAGATCACAATGTGGTCATTTGTGTAACATTTTATGGCCAAAATAAAAATAGTAAGGAATCATTATGAAAATGATCAGCTACACTCAACCAATGAATCACAATGATAATGATATAATTTATTCAGAAGATAAAATGCAGTCCTTCAATGAACAGCACAGACCCCAGATTTACCCTAATCAACCATTTACAGGAATACTTAGAATGTTAAATGGACACACAGACATTCTATATCTTTAATGTGAAAAAATTATTAATCTTAAGTTTAGTAAAGGTCAATATTTCATTGTTAGCTATATCAATATTTTAAAAATATCCAAGTGTGCCCTCTTCATTTTTTATGTCAACAAAATGAAAAATAAATGAGTATTAACCTCACACTGGAGATTACTATCCGCTAAATTGTTTGGAATTCATTCAAATATTCAAAGTCAATTTTTAAACATTATTGAAACAAGTGTGCTGTTTATCTAACACTATCGAGAATTATATTTCTTGCTTTTCTTCGATATTTGGATTCAAAGCCATTATATGTGATGGCGAAACAAAACTTGCAGACAAATTAATGAATAAATTTAACTAGTTTTAGTTTCGTATAATTTTGATGAGGGTTTCGAAGTAACTAAATTTGAGCTCTGGGAATGTCATACATTTAATTTGGATCCAGAGACTGACATAAATAGTTAGTGATAAACTTGGAAAGTGTTACAATTTCTGAGTTCATACGAGTTTTCAACCACAAACTTTTTTTTTTTTTCAAGAATTGTGGTTTTTAAGTACAGGATGTATTTGTCATCAGTCAAGGAATATTGTAGAAAAAATGTCTCCTCACAAATGACTAACAGGAAGTGAAAGTAGTTATGTTCATTAAAATGAAAAAAAGAACTTTCATGTGTTGAAATTATTGAAAAAAGAATTTGAGCGTTTAAACTCAAATGAAAATTTTATCTATCATAAAAATTACATTATTCAAATGACGTTTTTCTTATTTAAATATAAATGAATGCCAATTCAGTATGTAAAACGTGATCAAAAATATTTAAAATATAAATTTATTTTGAGGGCAATTTTTTTCAAAAATTGAATTTTACAATTTAAATGTGCTTCGTTGTTCATTAAAAAGCTGAATTTTTGCTAATTAAAAGCATTTAAAGTAACTAAAATTATAATAGTATCATATACTGATTTCAAATTAAAAATATATCTAAAAATGAATGAGTATCAAAAAAAATACCCTCCGAAGTATTTAAAACACATATTAACTGCTAAGTGTTTTTAATGGACCACCAAAGCAATAAATGTATTAAAAGGCGATTAATGCTTGCGTTCCTATCGCATTTCGAGTCAATCAAAGCAATACAGTATTTATATTGATTGCTCCATTCATAAATTTTTGAAAATGAATATTTTAATTATATCAAATAAATATAATCCCTATTTAATTGTACATTCAATATAATTACAATTTAGTTGTACATTTTAATTCTGATGTTAAAAGGAAGTTGAATGCAATGATAAATAAACTAATCTTTTATTACATTTGTTAATATGAAAGCGTTATTTCAATATGGGAAAAATCTTTTATTTCATGGATTGTTTTTTTATTTTTATTTATTATTTATTTATTTATTTTGAGACTTCATTATACTCTATTACATAGCTTTTGCTATCTTAAAAATTAGCTTATCTCAATGTATTTTTATAAAAAAGTAATACAACAAAAAATAATAGGAACAATGTTCGGTAAATATTAGAAATAACCAGTTTTCAATTGCATTGCTTGAAGCTTCTACATTGCTACAATTAAACACACGTGTGGGAATAATTCCAATATTATCATGGAATATTGGAGTTGATTTACTCATAAATTACGGCTCAATATCTCATTTTGTATCACTTCTTAAAATATATAAATATCTGATCAATGAATTCCATTAGAACTAGACCAATATATTCGAATATTTAATTTTGATTGCAACCAGGCGTTTTAGAATAGAAGTATTATGCAATTGTCGTAAGGAATTCAGATTAAATTATGAATAATAATACAAATTTAACATAAAGTGATAGTTAAGTCGGAAGAAGCATTTTGCTCAAAGATATTGTGGACTTCAATTATTCCCTTTTGATTCAAGTCCTCCACGTAGCAAATTTTAACTGTCCAAATTTTGTGCACGGAATTTTTCAAATCAAATGAGGATGATTTGATATAAGCATATGTTAACATGTCATCTACTTTACATTTGTTCCAAATTGGATTCAAGTTCCGCAATAAGGGCATGAAAATCTCGTTACAACCATCTTTAGCAAAAAGGAAAATGTTGCATCATGAAAAAATAAAAAATTAAATATGTATCAAGCATATAATGTAATAAATAAAAAATCATAAGACCATCTGGCAAAAAAGTATAAATGATTTATTCAGTAATTTGTGACATTACTGCCGTATCAGAGCTCCATGCAACGTAAAAATTGACGAAGATCCAATTTCACCTGAATTTATGATTTATATTCTGCCCTGGATTCTTAAATTGGCATTCAATTTGAGCCCAGATCAACACTATGTCTTAATGCAACAAGGCACCCACCTTCTGGAGACTAAACTCAAATACCATTAGCTGTATTTAGAAAAAAAGACATTAGCATATAAGTAATGGTTTGGCTACAATGTAAGGTTAACAGAAGAATCAATTTCTATTAATTGTATGCTTTTATAAACCGCAAAAACTGTATTTACAAGATTTATTAAATATTCGTAATGCCTAATGATGTTTCTCTCTAATTGACAGTAAACCTAAAATACTCAGATTATCCTTGTTCATAGGGTTCTAAGAACATTTCAAAGTTTAGAACTATCCTATATTTATTAGTATAAGTCCTTAGAAAAAGATTCCCCATATAGTAATTAGTATTTTATATTATATACTAAATTACAATACTTAAGAAATGTACGCCCTACATCACAAGACAAATATATATATATATATATATATATATATATAGAGTGAAAAAATAATCTTTCAATAATGTGTTTAAAACGAAACTATCATTGGATCACAAAATATGTTCAAAAAGGCACATTTTGCGCTTGCATATTTATGGTAGTAAATTTTTCCCTTTTTGTAGTAAAATTCAAAGCATCCATAGCAAATGTACTGACAGAATTTGAACAGAAATTTAATTCACAAAACACAGAAAGAACAGTTAGAAAAATCTTGCTGAGTGGAATTATCCAAGACAGCATGCACTTCATTATTCGACAGGACATTTTACTAAACATTTTTAGTTAAATATTGTAAATTTAAACTAGGAAATTTTAAATATTGTATAAAAAAGTATTTTGTGTTTATTTTATACAATTTATTATACTTTTTCTTTTTGTTTTTACATTGATACATTTTATAAATTGCAAAAGCAGCGTATAACATAAAAAAAGACTAATTTTTTGTTTCACTACACTTTATTATACCAAATATTTAATTTTACCTATATGTTTTAGGAAACATTTAATTTACTGCCTTATATCCAATTATAATTTTTCATATAATTCATAACTTAATTCTAAAAATTTTAATATGTTAATTTATGTTGGCAACAGTGATGTATGTAAAAACTGAAATTCAAAACTCCATAATTTATATTTTCATGAACTACATTTAATCTCTTATGCACACAGGGCGTTTTTATGCTTTAAATTATAATTTACATCAATATTTAGTATTATATCTCATCGATATTTTTATGATGTTTTACATAAATATCTAAAAGAAATTAAAAAAATATAAGCATATTCTACCAAGAAAATAGAAATTAAAATTTAATTTTAATATTTTTCACATTGGATTTATCCACCATTGTTTTCAGTGATTATAAACCTGTAGAGTAAATGCACAGAAATGCATTTTCCCCCAAATCAAATACCAAAAATATGTTACACTGATACGAGCCTCAGTGACTCAGTAGCTTTACGCCGTTTTCGGCACGATCAGCGAAAGTGAAGACTCATTGGACAGTGATGGAGAAGGAAATCATTCAATCAATCATTTCAGTGAGTAATTGAGAGGAGGACTACATTAGTACTCACAGAGTTGCTGGGAGTTCCGTGAGTTGGGGACATGCCTATATTAAACTGGATATTCAAAGTCCTTCCACTGGTGTAGCGAAGAGGATGGCTCAGGGGTGACCAAAGTCTGACTGAAGTATGAGCAGTTGCCCCAGGATACCACGTAAGAACAGGCTCCCAAATAGAATAGAAAATTTATTATACGTTTCTTACTCAAATGAACTTTTTTTTTTTTTTTAGATAAAATATCAATACAGTGTAAAATCCCACCTGTTTTGCGTTAACTTCTTCATTAATCAATCGTATGAACACACAAAAAATCTATTTTGTAAATCCATCGCTTTCCTGCCGGAATTCAACTAAATTTTCTCAATTATGATAGACAAATTTAACCAA
>JAPDSC010145880.1:129768-156439 GCA_026290005.1 Latrodectus geometricus
GCTGTAAGCTCCGGATGCCAAAAATCCACTATCAAAACAACACGTGAGGAATTGCCATTGTGCCATACTTCATGTTCAAAAGAGTCATCAAACAATATTATTTTGCCTTCTTCCCAGTGTCTGAAAGCATAAATAAAAGAAAAATGCTTAAGATTATGTATATAAATATCACAAATAACAAGCAAATAAAATATTTGTACAAATTTTATTAAATACAGCAATTTTAAAATTGCAAGTTAGAATTATTTCAACATGAGAAATATTATTTTGCTTATCATGTAGTATTAATTAATTATCATCAATGATAATGTTGATAGATTTCCCAAATCTGATAGTAAGCAATAATGCATTTAGATCCAGCAATTTTTCGGCATTTAAAACAAAATAAATAGAATTTAAAAAAACTATATATATATTTTTTATACGCAAATGTGTTATAAAAAATGTTTATGCAAGACGTAATTTATTTAAACTCATGTTTGTGAAACAATGAAATAATTGTCAAGATTAATGAATTTGATACATATTACTGGTAGGTACAAATAAATTTAAAAGGAATGAAAAAAAAACTTTCATAAATCAGTATTACATTGAGAGATAAAAGCTGTACATGTCATGACATATAATCATACAAATTCTAAAAGTAATCTTAGCAAATGGTATGCCAGATGGCTTGAATTTGAAAACCAAATCTCTGTTTTATTGTGTCCCACGGTTATATGAGTGACTTGCCAACCAATGAAATACAAATTGCTCAGAATGTGTTGAACAATAGGAAAGAACTCTGGTTTCACTATTTCTTTTATAAAGTGATAAATTTTGAGGTTGCTAGCAGTTTGCTCTATAAATGGGATAAATAATCATACCTTATTGCTCCCCACACTATAATTTCAGGCATTTTTGTGATATGATGTTAAATAACACACTGAAGGAGCAGATGCTCCTCTCTATAACATTATGCATACTTTTCTATCATTGTACTCCAAATTGTAACAAGATTAATTGGAGAAACAACTTGCATGCACATTATACAGTGGGTTGCTGAGCCCATTTAAGTCAGGAAATTTCAGTTGGTAGGGTCCTATTGAGCAAGATCTAAAAATGGACCTGTATCTTAAGTCAGAGGCATCAGTGATTCAGTGACAGGGGAGTTCTGTGTAGATGAATCATGGTGCTGGAAGACAACAATGAACCATGTACCTAGACAACAAAACACCTGTAGCTGTGCTCTACAGTTGTGCTAACACATGATAAGATGCTGTCCCTGTTATAAAATAAGGCCAAGTATAGTCATGCAAATTCAGTGTGTCTCCTGCCCAGTTGAGAAGCAAACAAAGGCGAAAACTTGCCTATTGAGTACTCAACAGGCAAATTTTCACCTTGTTTGGTTCTCTTTTTATATCTTCCAAACACACATCACTGTTTTAGCATTATACTGTGTTAAGGCTTCGATTTCTCAATAGGAAAATCCCCCTTATCGCATACCAACAATGTGCCCTTGTATAAACTTTGAAAGCTGTTGGTATGACAGCCTGTTTTTGGACTAGTCAAAAACAGAGGTACTGATCATCAAAACAGCATAATGATCACCAATGCATTTATCATAAGCAGAGGATGATAAATAGATTTCAATGTATCTTAATAATCCTACATAAATATAGAACAATTGACAAATTAGGCATTCTACACATGCATAATCACTTTGTAATTCTAATAATTTTGATGTTATACCAAACTTTACATTTCCTTCAAGTTTGGTTCAGTTTGCATAATTACCTCACAGTGTTTTAGTTACAAATATGAGTTTGATAACTATCATGTTGTAAAGAAAATTCATTGTCATTGTGAGGATTTTAAAGTGAATATGCTTATCATATCTACAACTTCTTTATATATTCTTACATGTATGGAAAATACAGTAATGATATTACAAGCCATTAATAATCATAAGCAAGACTTTTACAGAAGTAAAAAATAAATAAAGTTTCAAAGACAAAGTTTACAAGATAAACATTATAGTAGTATAATTTTGCCATTAAAAGTTTCCTGAAAATTCATTACAGAAGATATAAATCATGAAATTTATAGATAGCAGTACTGAGACAGTTTAAAATAAAAATAGAATTTTAAAAATGCAATCAATACCTTGTTTCATTAGCTACTCTGATATGAACACCATCTGGAATAATAAGTCCTAAATGAGCTCTTAATCGACAATTAGTAGGTCCAGTATGAGCCCATACATGTGTAGATGGATGCATAATAGAAAATTTAACCTGAAAAAAATAAAATATCTAACAAATATAATTTATACATAAATTGTTGATATAACTAAATATTTAACACAATTTGTAATTTCAATTTGCTTAAAACAGAATCTTCAATGATTCGTCAATATTCTGAAGTATAATGAAAGATGAAAATAAAACCCTTCTTATAAAAGACAAAAATATTATAAAAAGCAAACCAATTTATTACATAATAGCTTTTTTAAAAATTCATTCAAAGATAAAAATCTTAATTTTTATAATTCAAAAAATCACTTATTAACATAGGGCAACCTGTACAATTGCATGTTTTAACAACGATGAATTTTAAAACCTGAACTCCAACCATTTTCCATGCACATGTTTACAGCAAAATTGTTCCTAATTCTTTGTGAAATGCTCTTTAGAGAAGCATTCACAGTAGATAGCTATTTTTACAATTTTAAAGGATAAAAATTTCTTATATTACCCAATTTGAGAAATAAAAATGATGTAAATATGGAGATTTTAATATAGATAAGAACAAAAATACTTTATGTCAATACCATTCTAGTGACAGCTTCTTTCTTACTAAAAAAATGAATGAATTATATTAATTAGAACATTTATAGCATGTTTTCTATTTAGGACTATTGAATTTTTTGAGTATAAATATTTGATTGCAATATTAATCATAATATTAAAATGAGTGTATTTGCTATGATTGCAACATTTCATGCTCTCATTTAAATATTATGATTTAAATGAGATGATGACCAAAGCTAATATAACAATGTGTAAATTCAATTTTTATAATATGACAAAAAATTATACAGAATTTAATATAATTGAATCACACTATACACTGTATAGTAAAGAGTAAATGAACAAATCACATATCAATTTAATTTAAGAAAAGTGTCTTCAAAATAAAATGTGAACATCTTGAGAAGCAAATTAAACATACACTGATGTATGCTGCTATAAATTAGCATATTAATTTGGTTAAAAGTTGAGATCAATGCTAAAACCATAAAAGTAATTGAATATGACAAATTTGGTTTAGCTGCCACTCTATATGTACTTTTTGCAAAATTTAAGAATGATCTGACCGAAACATACAGTTGCAAGTGGCTTCTAAAGCACTACAAACATCTATATCGTCTGAGATGGGAATCGAATACATTAATCATTTAACTAAAGATCAGAGTAATAATTATTTATAAGCTTGGGGACTGAGTACGAGAAGGAACTGAGAAGGGTTAAGAATAGCTATATATGGTTAAAATATTTTTTAAATGTCTGATGGAATTTTGAACATGTGAGAGAATTCACAGCTGAAGAAAATTGTTAACACCATGTATAAGATTAAGATAGAAAATCTTTACTCTCTACAAATGCACACAAGTATCAAAGACTGCTATAAAAGCAATTCCAATCAAATATACTAAAAGACAAAGATTTTTAAATTTACTCAACAAAATATTACTCCATGCGAGTGAAGTACAAGTAAACTAAGAGAGGAAATTGCAGTCTGTCATTTGCAAGAGTTATACATAGCAGAATCATTTGCACTATGTAATTACATAATTTCTTTTAATGCTTGGCAGTGGGAAAGAAGATTTTGTCTAAATTTATTTTTTTAGTATGTAAAGATTAACTAAAAACTAATTTCAAAAATATAACATATCCAAATATAACTAAATATTATCCAGTATATAGCAGGGGAAAACCGATAATAAAATTGAAACAGTAATTTTCTATTTGTAATGCAGATTAACAACAATTTTTATGAAAACATGTATTTAAATTAACAGGGCAGTGGCACCCATCTTAAAAAAAAGCATCAGTGAAAATGAATCTAGCCCTAGCAAGAACTGGGTAGTAAAGCTAAATCACAAAAATAAAGTACATTCTACAAAAATTTGAATTTTAAGTTATAATGCATTGGTGCTCACCTAAAAGAAACATCAGTGAAAATGGAACTTAGCCCTAAGAGAGAATTGGGCAATAAAGTTAAATCAATAATGTATATAAAATGTTTTCATGAAAACTCGAATTTAAGCATTATAACTATGATAATCTTATATTACACACATATGATTATATACAACAGCAATTACAATTGAATAATTCATGAAGTAAAAATCAACTAATCATCACTTCCAAAAAAAAAAAAAAAAAAAAAAAAAAAAAAAATGCAAATACAATTTATGGTTGTCTATACCTTTCATTTCCAAAACTAATGTTAAAATTTAAAGTGTCCAATTTGATATACTTTAAAATACATATAGCTTTATGAAAATCACAGGTTACATCATAAAATTGTAAGAATACATTCTGCCATAGTCAATCAGTTAGGCATATTTATCATCATAATGGCTCCTAAAATTTAGTTGAGCATGCTATTAAAATTACGTAATATTTTCTCTAGTTATATACTGCAGTATTTTCTCTTTAATGTAAAGGTAATAAATTTAGTTTTACAAAAACAAACACTAATAATTTAGAGAAAATGTGTATAATCTATCTATATAGGTGTTTAAATGAATAGCAAGTAAGTAAAATTATAAGTTTTACAATACATAAAAGGAAACATTCATAGCATACTGTTAAAAATAAAAAATAAAAATTTTAAAAATTGAACCAAAAAAAATGTATCATAAGGATATTATTGAAATTTGAATTGAAATAAAAAAGAAGCATAAGTTGAATATCATTGTTACATATAAATTTATACATACTTGTCCTCGTTTGCAACCTGCTGCATCTGGCATTTGTGATATAAGAGAACAAGTTCTGGGAGCTTTAGCACAATTTTTGTCAATTTTTCTACCTACAAAAGAATTATTTTGTTATTTTTTTAAACAAATGATTCTTTTGCTTATCAGAATTCAAGAGCAAAACAAAAAAAGGAGTAAGTTCTTTCAAGATTTTAATCTAATTTCTCTACGTGTCAGATTTTGTTGAATAGATAAATAATGAATACAAAATGTAGAACATGTGTGGAATGCAATAAAAGATGAATAAGATTTTCTTGTATTAAAAATTGCTTTGTGAAATTTATTTCAATATACTATTAACTTATTAATTTCATTTGACAATTTCATAATAAATTATAAACTTATATGAAAAACTTTTTTAGAACTATTTTAAACTTAGAAAAGTTATTGTTAAATATAATTAAATGTTTTTATGTATACTTAAATTGTGAAACACTTTAAATACCTCTGGCAAACAGCTCAAATTGTTTCCAATCGCCTTTATCTTGTAAACCTTCTGCTTCAGGTAAAAAAACAGAATTTTCTACACTAATAAGTGATAATGCCTCATCTCGAATTAAAGTCCAGTCTCTTTCTAAAATCTAAATACATGAAAACTTCATAAAATATATTCTCCAGTGATTAGAATGAAATATTTTAATACAAACTGAATACAAATATATTTACAAGATTTTGAAACTCCACAAAAAAAAACATGTATTTGTACACAAATGTTAATAAAATGGTAAGAAATAACTAAAAATATTTAGATTCATTTGGGGATATTTTTCATAAGATGTAACTTTCTTCAGGCATATAATATGCAGTGCATAGAAAGCTAGTAAGCATTCTTATATCTTTGATATTATTAATCAAATATTTTCTGTTCAGAAAAACTAATTATACTGTCATATAATGCTGATTTTGAACTAATTTTCTAAATACATAAATATGATATCTAACTTAATTTGCTGTGATGTTTAGTAATTTATACAGTTTCTATAATGTATCAATAATATATATAATAATTTATACACTAAATGATATTGAATAAATGGTTATGCATCAACAAGTAACACATATATAAACTACATATGTTAAAGATGCGTTTATAGTAACATAAGTTTAATGCTCTATGATGTTGATATTAACAGATAAACAAGCTAAAATTATTAAATATTTGAAGACTCAATTTTTTATTTAAAATACAATTTATTGGCTTCTACATAACTAGTTGTTTTGGATTAATCAAAAGACTATAGTAAAAAAGTTAATTAAAGCTGTACACAAAGTAAATTATAATAGATACAAAAAAATTATAATAGACTTTATGTACACAAAAGTGTACATAAAGTCTATTATAATTTCTATAAGTTTCTACATTTTATTCACAAATTAAACTAAACACAGAAGTATGTGTTTAAAGCTACAGATATAATATTTATAATGATATGAAATGACATAATGCATATTCTAGCAGTATCTCTTATTTTTTGGGAAATACTCAAAAATACTTAAATTTTTCATAATTTATAAATATTTTGCAATTTATAGATAGTAAAAAGTATTTTAAAAATAATATCAAAACTTTGAGCTTATGAGATTAAAACTTTCAGCTAATTAAATAGTCTAATATTTAAACCTTTCTTTATCCAGACTTATGGCTTTCTTTTCTTTAATTGCATAATATTTTATAATGTTTATTATCTTTTGATTTTATTTCCAATCTACAAAATATACCTTTAATCTCTTTCAATAAATAAAGTGACTAATCTGAAAAATTATACTTAATATCTAATTTGAAGTAAGAAATTTAATTTCAAATATGAGTACAAAAATACATTTTATTTATAGAATAACACTGAACATATTTTTAAATTTCTCTTAAACACATGTTAATAAAGTTTTCAAAGTTCTTTCAAAAATCACATATACAGATATTAAGTGATATTCAAAATAAAAAACTTTTGAAAGCTGATTTGAATATATATAATAAAATACAAATTATTTTTTAGTTATCTCAATTTACTTTAGGAAGTAAAAATAAGCTCAATAAATAAATGAATGTAAGATAAATATTTTTTCAATGAAAAATATAACCCTCAAAATAGGTAGCAAGATAAAGTAAATTTTTTAATAGGCAGCTTCTCACTAAAATTTTTATAGCTAATAATCTAGCAAGCTGCTGAAATAAATCTTAAACTCAGGAAAGATTTTACTTCAAGACGGAGTTGAAATTCAGTTGTGACTACTTATGATATATATGGATTTTCTTATTGGCTCTACGTGTATACCGACAGATTTAATCTTATTACACTAAATGCTGATTTTGAGGCTTTCAGCATTTTTCTTTGAGCTTATTTGTTGAGTCTTTGTGGTTGGATGGGGTTGGTTGGGTTTTATGACGCCAAGTCCAAAAAGGACAAGCTGTGCCACCATTTGATGGGGAGACATCTGCAGTGCTTCTTGCTGTCAAAACTTTAAAATATCATTTGTAGGAAAAAATTCTGTTCTTCATTGATTCTCAGCCTGCAAATGCAAACTTTGATGAATATATTTTTCCCCTTACAAAGAAGTTCTTTGTACGGAAACCATTAGTCATCTTACTGAAAATGAGAAGATACAATCCTTTAATGTATTTCAAGTCTTATTGAGGTTTCTAGCAATGAAAAAGCAAGAAGCATTCCCAAAAAGCAAAACTTGTCTTACTATTTGATTCTTTTCCCTTATCAATAAATATTTCTCACTTCTCTAGAGAAAACATAAAAGTTCAGACTATCATTGTTCAAGACTAAATATAAGTACATTAAGAAACTGATAGTAATTTTGCTGCTGGGAAAAGATGGTAGTTTATCTTATAACGTAAGAAAAGGATTCTTCCTAATTTACCGAAGTAGACAGACCTCACCTTCTTTCTTATGTTTACAGACCACATGATTATTAAGACCACATCTTTCTTATGATTACTTCCAACAACATATTAATAGAATCGGTGTTGTAATTTTTGCCTTAAACCTTCTGAATGAAGACAGTTTTATGCATCGGCAATGTTTTCTTAATTATCCAATATTAACTGCTATCTCGTTGATAGTATTAACAACAAGGCTTGAAATTTTATAAAAAGAAAGAATATTAAAAAAGTTTTTTCATTTTCAATAAGATGGCCAATTGTTTCCAAAGAACTTCTCAAGAACATGAAATACTTTGTATTTATCAAAGCCTGAATAACACAGTCTGAGAATCAATAAAACACAGCTTTTAACTGCAAATGATATTTTAAAGTTTTGACAAGAAGAAGCACTGCAGAGATATTCCCATCAAAAGTATCACAAAAGCCTTAACATTTTTTAATATCAAAAAAATTTGCAGAAGGCAACAGAAACATTTTCAGTAATAAGAGCTATAAATTTATATCTATACATATAAAAATATGTAATTTTTTTTCTGAGACCAAAATTTCCTTCAACAAGGTTTAGATAATTTGCTATGAAAGTGATAGTGAGAAGCTGTCAACAAACATTGGGTAAATCATAATTTGGGATTTAAAAAATAAAGATATTAATCTTTTTATATCAGGTTTATAATTGTTCCAATAACGTTTATTCTGAGAAACATTCCCCTCAGAAATAAAGTTGATTTTTTATGGCAATAACAAAGATTGAATGATGTTCTGAAGCTTCCTTTACTCTATAAGCAAAGATTTTGTTAATCGAGTAATCAGTTTATTCATGATTTTTGTGATATCCAATTCCGATAAAATGCTATTAGAAGCTGTAATTCAAGAGTTTAGAATCATAGCAAGTAAAAAAAAAGTTAGCAAAACCCAAAATATTCTCATTTTTATAACACATATGCATGGAAAACAGAAACAACCATTTCCCATAGATCAACAGTAAGGTGATTAAATAAGGAATCTACTCTTGCATACTTTTATTAATTAATAAGCTTGAAATAAGGATTACCATATTTTCCTGTATATAATCTGTAGTGACGCATAATCTGGGGCTATTTTTTTCAGTGAATAGTCCAAAATATATATTGTTAATATGGGTGTCACATAAAATAAAAAAATGCACAATATGATTAAAAATATAATAAATTGTACAGAAAAAAAAACATTTATTATGAAAAAAATATCTTTGGAGCCACTTCATCGCAAAGTGCGATAAACTGAGATGAAAGCACAAAATTGATCAAAATAGATAATTCTCAGAAAATTGTAGTAAAACTTTTATTTTTAGCTTCTTATAACTTTTAAACACTGCTAGACATATTTTAAAAGTAAAATACATTTACTTAACTAATAGTAATTAAATAAAAGAAATTGATTATTATCAAACTGCATATTGGACACATTTTTTCTTATGTAACGTCCATACTTTGTTTTTTCACTTTACATTAACACGTTTGTTCCATTTTTTATTAGCTTTCACTAAACCTTTTAATAATTTAAACACTGCTATGAAACTTAGATGTTTTTGCTTCCATATAAAGATATACGAGTCTGAATATTTTCAGAATGAAACATCTCACATCAAGACAAAAAGCGAACTGAGGTAAGCAAATTGCAACTGTAATATTTTTCCGAGGAATTGAATTCACCCTTGAACATAATTGGACAAAGCTGATTATAGCTGAAATAAGTCAGCCATATTGTGGGCCACCTGTTATTTATGAAACAAACAGTATTTTTTTCAGAACATTCTTGTGAGCTTTTCTGATGGAGAATGTTTTTTCATCAAATTATCCATGACGGCATATGATATGCACAATGAAATCCGGAACTTTCAAAGCACATAATCCGCTTATTATAAACAGGAAAATATGGTATACCTAAATTTATGTAATGCTTAATTTAACTTAAAAAGTCTACTTTGTTCCCATTTATAAAACATAAGGATTTATCAATCACAGTTGTTTCATGCTAAATAGTTGGCAGTATCTCATAAAACTTTTTTTTTTTAATTTAGAACAATAAATATGCAACAATTAGTTGAAATTACCTTGAAATAAGAAGCATATGATGTTTTAGTTGGATCCCACCATGGCTTTCCAGTTAAACCTTTAACATTGTACAATGATCTCTGATAGCGTGACATAAATAAGCCTTCTTTAACACCTTCATCATAAACTTTTAATGCCTAAAAAAAATAACACCAACTGCTCATCAAGCAATAACAAAACAAAGAGACATTTAAACATAACACTCTTAGATTTATTAACGCAAAGTGTTTTTAACTTTTTTCTACAAATAAATTTACACACACACATGCCTATTCTTGGAATATTATTTATGTTGTTAAATTGTTAAATTCTTTTTCAAAAGAATTTAGCAGAGCAAATGTCTTAAAATCATATCACTTGTAAATAAATTTGAATATTTTTCAGGATTAGATTTTTATTTAAAGTTGTTTCATAAATTTTTGAGAATGTCTCTAATTTATAAGGTTTTATTATTTCTCATGAAGGTTGTATGACTGGAATTTTCAATGAAGGAAAGAGCTTTCTTTAAATATTATTGGATAATATTCCTTCATAATTTCTTTTTGTTCATTCATATATTTAATTATATTATTCAATCAATTTCTCTAATAGATATATATATTCAACATATATAAACATATTCTGAAAAGAAAAAAAATGTTAAATTGAAAAAGATATTTATTAAAGGAAAGATATTTATTAAAGGAAATATAGGAACATGTCTGCTAATATATTTTGAGAAATAAAAAATGTTTATATCTTGAAAGGAAAATTAGTAATATGAAAAATTTATACATTAAATAATTTCAACAATCATAATAACAAAAGCAAAACAGAATCAGCAAAAAGAAGAATTCCATCTACTGCTGAACACTGTCAGTTTATTATATAATAATCAATAACAATTTAATATTTGATTTAAGTTCTCAGTTTGGAAGTCATTGCATTTTAATTAGCTTTAACTCAAAGGAGCTGCCAATTTAAATTTTTAAATTAAATGCTCAAATGTCACTGCTGGTCAAATGAAAAATGAAGAAAGTAACTTAGAATTAAGCGAATTCTGTTCAAAATTTAATTAATTTAGAGAAGTGGCATAAAAGCAATTACTTTTTGTCTGTAATACATAAATAGATGATTTAAAAATAAACGCACATGATGTGTTAATGTAATTTTAAACCACTGCTAGATATGACATTAAATACTAAGTTTTAAAATAGAAAAATAAATATCAATCCATAAATTCGAAAAAAATAGATTTTTAAAAAAGATAAGCACTGTTTGCATAAAATAATAAATAAATAATAAATAAATAACAATAGTGTATGCAAAAAAATTATAGTAAATTCTTGATTCCAAGTAACTAAAATGCATGCCGAATAAACCAAGAAGGATATTAAAAATTTCCTACATGCAATTGAAAATTCTATAGTCATTGCATCAAACAGACCAGTCAATATAGAGCACAGATGTTCTGTACAAACAAATCTACTTTATTGAACTACAATGTTTACATAAATAATACAACTAAAATTAAAAACAGAAATAGCTGTAAATCTTTAGGATTACCTACTGGTGTATTGATACTATAAAAAGCTTCTTCTTTGAAAGATAGATTATTCAATAATTTGAAGTATAGATTTAGTATTGCAAGCTAACAAATAACTAAAATATTTCTGTTTCAAATTATATTTATATTAAATTGTTTTTGCAAAATGTACATTTGATATTTTTTGCAATGCACAAGTTTACATATCAGTAAAAAATTAGCATAATTCATTTTGCAAATAATTTATGGTTTAGAGCATACCTCCTCTTCTTTACCAACACGATGCAATGCATCTCCAAGATGAAAGTAAAATCTACCATCAATGACACCTTCTTCTTTTGATGATATGCCTTCTTTAAGTAAACTAATAGCTTCCTCATATTTTGATTCATCTGTTTTTAAAATAAAACCTAGATGCACTTTTGCAAAACCAGAATTTGGAGCAATTTTTAAAACCTATAGTAAATGAAAAAAATATAGCATAAGAAACTAATGTAAAAATTACAACAACTACATCAATCAAACAAAAATTAATGAATACACTAACTTCTATAAACATATCTTTAGCAGCTTTGTTTTGGCCTATTAGCAAATAACCAACAGCAACAAGGTTTTTCAATTCAATGTTCTGAGGAAATTTGTCCATCATATTTGTCAGAAGCTTAACAGATTTTCCCATTAACCCTGAATTAATAAAATATCAAATTATTCTGAAATTGAATTTCATTAGCAAGTAAAGAAATAATAGATAACTAGTACATAACAAAAATTTATTTTACTAAATAAATGAGAAAAGAATTTCAGGATTTGACTATCAATTAATAGCATTGTACATTAAATTTATTATATAAACAATTAAAGAAGGCATTATTTTAGACCATTTTTAATAAAAGAGAGAGAGGATATACATATATTGTTAATTTAATATTATGATTTTTTATTTATTTTATTTTTTAAGAATCATCATATATTAAAGTAACAAATCTAAGAAAAAAATGAGAAATTAAAACAAAAAAATGAGTCATTTTGAATAAAATTTCAAACTATTCATAAATATTGCAATCTTATTACTATTGAAAAGAATAAAGCTAGTATATTCCTAATGAAATAAATGAATCACTAAGATAATTCATTTCAGCTATTCTCACAGACATTACTTTATAATTTTTTATAGATCCATATTGCATATACATTTATTGTAATTAACTCACTTATCCTCTATATTATTTCCCAATATTTAATTAGATGGAATTAATATTTAAATATGATAGGACCAAATAAATTAATGTCTTTATATGGGAAAAAAAGTATCGACTGAATACAGAACAGATATGAATTATCAGGTCTAAATTTTAATTACATACAATTAATTAATAAAAGAATTTGTTATGCCACAAATAAAATCCAATTTTAATCTTTTGAATCTTGAATATGCTGTGTGCTTTATGCATTACTTTTTAAAATGCATTATTGAACATTTTTTTATCAAATTAATTTAATAAAACGAATTTTTTTTTTAACCAATAAAGGAATTATTACATTTTTATGAAATTTAAAAGAAATTTTTTTATCATAACAAGATGTGATTGATTTTTCATCATAAAAATGTTTTTGTGAATAGCTGCCTAAACTACAAGCTTAAAAACTTCCTGTCAAATCAGACTAAACCATGTATGACAATTTGGCGAAATTTAAAAATAAACACAAATTTGTTTCTTGCAAAAAAAAAAAAAAAAAAAAAAAAAAGAGCTTAAATTTAACTATTACTTAAAAATGAAGGTTCCAAAAATCAAGAACTAATTTTTCTTCAATGATTATTTTTAAGTAAAAATTAAATTTAAATAAAAGTAATAAAAATTGTTATAAGAAAACCATCAAAACTTCATTTATAATTTTGAATATTTTAAAAGAACAACTTTAATAACATTTAAAATTATTTCAAATAATATTTGTTAATTCTATGAATTGTTTATTAATCATTCAAATTTTTCCTGCATACATAACAATCATTTATTAGTCAATTGCAAAAATTAAAATCAACAATGAAATATAATTAGTAAATTTACAATCTAAAAACTAGAAAACATTCACATAAATAAAATTAATATATTACCTCTAAAGCGCATTCTATTAGCAGCTTGCTTCCCAGCTAATAAATACAATTCATCAGGAACAGATTTCAAGTCCATCACTTTTTGATAGGCAGCTATTGCATCTTCTAAAAGTTTATTGCTCCTCTGCATTTCAGCTAACTTATCAAGAGCTTGAGCTTTCACATAATGGAGCCTTGGACTTTCTTTGTGTAATTTCAAGAGCTCATCACATTTTCTCAAAACATTTTCAGGGGACTTCAGGTAAGGAATAACAACAGCATGTCAAAAAGGCAAGCAGTCTACCAAAACGTTATTAAGCATAAGTAATAAAGCATGCAAATGCAATGCAGTGCAAATTTTACGGCTCTTGCATATCAAAATGCTCTAATGTTTCAAATTCATAATTACTAAATGTTATCAATTAAGGTATGGTTCTCTATAATCTACAATTATTATATTTATATACAGAAATACATACTATATCATTTAAAACGAGAAAACAATTTATATACATTAAACCCATAACTATGATGGAAAACTCTTACTCAAAAAAATCATGAATTGTACTGAATACTATTTTTATTTTAAATAAAATTATCAATACTGCATAATATAATATTTTTAGATTATGCAATTATTCCAAATAACTTTATTTTTCTAATATACCTGTTTCAAATACATTTTTGCAAGTGATGCCATTTACTTTAAAAAGTCCAAATTAGTTAAACAATGAATATTAGTAAATATAATACAAATATTATCTTAGAAGAAAGGAGAAATACCTCAAAAGTTATTAAATAAAATTGGTTATTTTAGAATTCATTTTGCAACAAAATAATTGGATAAATGTAAAAGAAAATTTTAGATTTTGTAAATTACACTTCATTACTTTACTGTAATTAAGTGTCATTTTGTAAATTTGTAAAAACCAAATTTGTAGATTTAAGTCAAAACAAAAGCATATTTATTTAAATATTTATTCATTTATTTCCTTAATATATATTTTTTTTATTTCTAACATTTGTTATTTAATTAACATAAAAAGGAAGTCACATATAGTCATTAGAATGGGGACAATTACATATATTAACAAAATTAGTGCCAGAATAATGACAACCAATACATTTTTAGTTTTACAAATAAATGCTAAATAAAAAAACTCATAAATATACTACTAATTTAATATAAAAAAACCTTAAATTTTACTTTATGAATAAATTTATTCAAAAAATAACATGTATAAAGAATAAAACTAATTACTTAAATTAAAAAATGTTCTTTTATATTTTTTCTAAAAAATTTTCTATTTGTCTTGAAATAGAAAGAATGTTATATTTCTTTATGTTGAGCTAAAATTTCTTAAATCTAATTTTGAAGATTTAAAAAATTGCATGTAAAAATGACTTTAATATACATCAGGGACATGTTAAAAAACATTATAGATATGTTAAAAACTAATTATTTATATATAATAAACACATTAGTTTTAAGACTAGATTTACTCAAAAACTTTACTTATACAAAATAGAATAACTAATTTAACTTTCCATTTAAAGATTAATTTATTATTAAACTACATTCACACAAACACAAAAAACTTATACATAAAAAATTCATGCGAGTTATTAAAAAAATGTTTAAAAACATAAGATGCATTTTTTGAACAAATACATTGATTTTTACATTACATAAAATTGAGTTATATCACAAAATGGGTAGTTAGTGTTAAGGAGTGATTAAAATTGCCAAAAATCAAATTCATCTTCTATTTTATCATCATCTTCATCCTCCTCACTTTCATCATCACTATATAAATTCTAATTTAAAAATTGTTAAAAAAGACAAAATGAATATTACAGGCAAAAAGACTGGAAAAATTTCAATGAATTTCATTTAGAACTCTAAAAGATAATTGAATATAGAAAGGAAAGCAGTAAAATATTGAATTATAAAATAATAATCTTAGAAATAACCATTTAAGTTAGTTTTCATATAAAAACTATATTCATGAACAAAATAGTTAGCCCTAAATAGCTCTTTCAATGTCAAATAGAAAGATTTTCTTCGTTGTTTCATAATTTTTATCTTTTCTAGGAATTAATACAGATGCAATCTTATTATGTTTCAAATAATGAATAATATAGAGATACATAACATTTTGCCATTACAAGTTAGCATCAAAAATGTATAACAAAAAAAAATTAACTTTCATTAATACAATATTTTTTGCAACCAATCTAAGAAATTTTTGTATTTCTAATAATGGCAGTATCTAAATAAATGGCAATATCAGTTTATACTACATAATATATATTCACCAGAATCTTAACTCAAATTTATCAATTCTACATAACCTATGAAATTTATATAAATCATTAATAAAAAAAACTTCCATATGTAGAAAATACACTAAGTTAAAATTATTTTATGTATGACAATTAAGATATCTCAAACATTAATCAAAAAATAAAGTTTCAAATAGAATGATGTATAGCTTACTATTTTTAATTTGAAAAATATATAAAATTTTGCAATGTTTAACTAAACTTTACAGAAATACCAAAGTATATATCAAAAAATATCAGGTATTGAAAAACATAATCACATGCCATAATATGTATTCCGATTTTGAACAGCATTTACAAGTATACCTATAGAAGTTTAAAATTTGCATCTAAAAAGATACTTATTTGCAAATATATATGTATATATTTCTAGTATTTTGTAAAATAAGTGACAGTAAATATAAAGCAGTTTAATTTAAATATATATCACAAATTTTTGTTTCTTCATGTATGTAGACACAATGAGGATGAAAATTTATTATTCAAAATTGTTTTAATGCGATCCATTTGCAAACAGCACTGGATTTAATCTTTGAGGGAACCCAAAGTTAATAAAGATAATATGGTTTTATTTATTCATTGCTAATTATTTTAGCTTAATAATGGAACAATTTTTTTAATAAGAACTAAGGTCTTAAATTTGAGAATATACATAAAACAAGCATATTTTGCAACAGCTTTGAGAATTAGCCATGTTTACATAACACTACAAACAAAATATTTTCAAATACGACTAGAATTAAAGTTGGATTCAAAAAGGAAATATTCCCATATAGAATTAAATCAATTTACTAATTAAATTATTTCTTCTTAACATTCCTTACCTTTTCTAATACTTTATCAAAGTGATCTAGATCTTCCCTAATTTCATAATCATCAACATTTGTTATAGATGCTTTCTCATACATTGATCTGTCATCCTCAGATTCAGTAGATGTTAAAATATTTTCTTCTATATTTGACTCCAATTCTGCTTCGTATAAATCTGAAATGCTTGAAGAAAAACTGTCTGGAGTAGTAGAATATTCTTCAGAAAAGGAATCAGAGGACGCCTCTGAAACAACAATTGATGGGGAAATAGTGGGTGGTACATCTTCCACAGTATTATCTAAGATATCTTGCTCCTCATGATTATTTTTTAGTTCCAGTGACTGATGATCTACAGAAGCTTTCAAAATTGGTGAACTGTCCTCTTCCCTTTCTATTGTTTCTTCAGGTGTTTCAACAATTTGATGAATTTCAGGTATATCTTCTTCATAAATATTACTACTTGGAGTAGATTCAATATTTATTTCAGATTTTTCTTGAATTACTTCTGAAAATGAAAAAAAAAAAAACTTTAAAATGTAAATATTATAGTAAATAGCTATCATTTTATTATTATTTTAAATAAACAATGAAAATTTTCTTGCAGAAAAAATTAATTTGTTTACATAAGTTTAACAGTTTGATATTAAAAAAAGAAAAAGAAAAGAAATTTGTATATTACAATTTAAAGTTTATTCCATGCATTTTGCGAATAACAATATATATTTAAAAACATCATGAAATTAAAACAAAAATTATAAGCATTTTAAGTGATCTAAATAATGATTTTATTTCTAAGTCTTGCAGCCTAGATTAACAGCTCCTAAAAACGTTACACTTATCACAGGATTAATATAAAAATATTCATAAAGTCTGTCAATTTCAAAATTATATAGAATTCAAATACAAACTAACTAGCTTTGATTCATATGCACCATTAATTTAAATAGAAATGTGATAAAGAACACAAAGTTTGTAATTAATAATTATATTACCAATTTTCTTCATAAAAAAATGGTAAAGTAAGATGAATGCTTTTTAAAAGAAGAAATTAATATTTTGTATACAAAATCTAATAAATAATAAGTACAGGAATAAAATGGTGGGAGCCACAAAAAAACATGCAAAGAAAAAAAAAACATGTTCATTGATTAACAAGTTGAAAAACATTATCATAGAAAACTGAAACATTTTCAGCATTAAAATTCATAGACATATAAAAACTATACTTTGTACAGTTAAATTATTATAAGTTTAAAAAAATAATAAAATTTTCCTTTTATTATTTTCTTTTACAGACAGTGACAAATTTACAATCTAATTTATGCTAACCTTTTTCAATTTTTGTATCCAAATTTTATATTTTATTTTTGAAGTTCTAAAACTCTAAAGTAATTTTTTTCTCTTTTTAAACAAATATTTTATTATGTATTTAATATACAACATTTACTTTTCAATTATATTATAAACATAATTTTAAGCATTATTTGCATAGTATATAAGCTATTCTAACAAAAAAGTGAATCGATAAACTATAATTTGTATTTACAGTACTCTTAACATTATTTATTAAAAAATTTTCATGATGCTTCAAGATGCTTTTAATTTTGCTAAAGTTCAGATTTGTCTTCTCACAAGGAATCACAAATATAATATTTTCATTTCTTTTTCTTTATCTCCTCTGGTATGGTAACTCCTCTGGTACACAAATTTTATACTTTTTTAAAATTAAAAATAAATGCTGATATGCTTTTATTAATGTTAATATTGTCTTGAAAAATTAATTTTATTAAATTAGTTGCTAAAATCAATTTGAATTTGAAAAAGTTATACAAAATAAAGAATTTATTTAAAATAAGCAAGATATATAAAATTAAATTCTACACTTCCTTTAACCCAAGTTATAACAATAAATTAAAAATACAATTTGCTTTTATAAATTAAAATATATTACCTGTTTCTGTTAGGTCATTCTCTAATTTATCAAGATTTTCTTTTATTTCACTTTTTTGATGTAAATGGTCACTGGAACTCTGAAATAGAAAACTGCTATAGCTAAAAGCAACTGACCAACACATGTCAATAGAATTACCAGATTTAACTTCTTCTGTAAAACAAAATATTTAAAATATTAAAAACTAATTCCAGTTATATATATAATTAAATAATTTATATGAACTGTAATTTAATAAATTAATATTTCTTATGTATTTCCATTAAAATCAAAAAATAAAATATATTACAATTTTAAGCATACAATGGTAAACATGTGTATGTACATTAAAATTCATCAATTTCAGTATGACTACAAAAACACTTAATTTTTTTTTAAACATAAAAACCAAAAATACCAATATGGGAAACAAGCATATTACATTATATTATTCATTATCCATAGAATTGAATGGGGTGACAATCATGGATAATCAACAAAATTATGAATAAAGGTAGTAGATCAATACTAATATCCATATGAACAATTCGTGCAAATAATGATTTTCATTACCACAGAAATAGCAAAATTATTTTCTAATACAAATTTATTATTTTTTTACAATTTCAAAATCATATTCCATTACATTAAAATACCTTTTATTTAGAAGCATCCTAGGAATCTAGACATTGCAGATAATTAGCAGTTTACTGTACATTGAAAAAAGATATCATACAAAGTAAAAGTCTATTTGCAAAGCAATGATTTTTTTATGAAAGTTTTTTAAGTGTTTTCATTTTTTAATTATTTTTATTTTGATATTGAAAAATATATATTGTAAAAAATGTTTCCAAAAAGCAATAGAGGAAAAAATATATTTCTTATTCTTTTCCCTGCCTAGAGAAAAAATATTTATTCTCTTTTACCAGTTCAATTAAAATTTCATTTTGAAGTTTTTTTTTTTTTATTTTTATTTTTGAGTCTTTTATTCAAATTAGACTTATTTATTGAACGGTTTAAAAATGAAGTTCAACATACCAAATATGAAAAATAGACACAAATGTTTTTCACATCATTATTTGCTGAATAAACTTATCCAATTAAAAATTCAAACATTTAACAGGCTATAAGCTAAAAAAAATAAATAAATAAATAAAAGTAGGATGAGTTCTGAAATATTTTTTAAAACAATTAATTTCTAAAATCTTTTCTAGGCTTCATTATAATAATTTCAAAAGAAAAAATTAGACTACTTTTATGCAGTTCTAGAATTTGAATTGAAATTAAATTCGAAAATAATTTTCAAAAAAGTTAAATTGTCCTTGCCGATTTAAACTAACTATAAAGTGGATGTTTTGTCTTTTTTATTTTGCTTTTTATTTAGATGCTAATGACTGTAGTCAATAGAAGACAGCTTCTCAAACCGATGCATTGATCTTTTCATATGCAATTGGTTTATTAGCAAAATAAACTTCTACAATATTTTTAATTTCGATTCTCAAAGAGTTCAAGCCACAGAGATGCACTCCATGTCATGTTTTTCATGTACTTGGAATAATCAATGTTTTATGCACAAAATATTCTTCAACATCTTTAGAAATTCTTTAGAATTGAGAAATTCAAATCGAAAGACTCATCAGACGAACATAATGCAATGTTTTCAAAGCTATTCAACTAAGGTTAAGCAACTTGTGTCATCATGTTCATTGCTGGAATTCCTTGAGAATCACTTGAAACCATGGTTATCTCTGTCTCATAACAATCAATGTAACGCATAATAAAATCTATTGGAAATTTTTATAAAAAGATTGGTTTCTACCGAAGAATTTTTAAAATATTAGACACTCTGTACATGAGGTACTCAAGATATAGTGTGCATATGAAAAAACACAAAACTTTTCACAAAAATGCATTAATAACATGACAAAATGATTTTTAAATACTGTGAAATAAAAACAAAATCTTCATAAGTCAGTATTCCAACTTTTTTTTATGAAATATTAACGTATATGGTGTACAAAAAATATATGCACATATATTTTAGATTAGATACAAACATGATTTATTTATTGCTTGCATAAATCATCAAATATTAATACTTAAAGTGCTTTGCATGCTATAGGAAATAAATGTATCTTTATTTAATGATTAATATGTACTTATTTTTTAATAGCGATATCGAGACAAAATCTCCAAGAATATATAAAATAATCCCACTTAGATATTCAAAATTTTCTAACCAATTGCTCACTGAAGAGCTAATCCCACTGATAAATTGTTTTTAATTGCCGGACACAATTGTATATTCAGCACTACTGAGGAAAATAATTATTTGTTTTACTCACAGACCAATTATAAGTAAAATAAAGTGACTGACACATGATCTCAACTGTAACGAAAGGAACAGCCACTTTATGTTAAAAAAAAAAAATCAAAATTATCATAAAGAAACTCATTAACATACTTTGGAGAATTTGGAGATTAATGACCAATTGAAAATAATTTAGCAAAAAGTAACCACATTCAAATAATGAACATGACTAACAAAAACAAAATTTGAATTTACAATCAAATAATGCAATAATTGCAATCAACATAAAAAAAAAACTTGATACATAGATGGGTAGACAATGCTAATCTTAAATCATGTGTATCCTCTAAATTAAACACAAATGAAAAATTTTTTCAACCATACTTGAAAATTAAGATGAAAACTAAAATTAAAAATGAAGATTAATTCTGATTCAGGCAAAATATAAAACAATATAAGAACATCTTGAAATTAAAAATCTTTCACACCATTTTTTCTTTACATTTGAAATTTTACCTCTGATACTTCATCAACTTGATCTACATTTTCTGATTCAATTATTTTATCTGATGAAGGCTCATTTTTTTCATTACCAAAAGATATAATATTCCCAATATCAGGAAGCATATCCATTATATTGCCTAGAAGAAATATATTAAAATATTTTAAATAGCTGAAATGGGATTAATTTTTTAGATTAAGGATTCTTAAAAATTTAATATAAATAAAACTATAAATCTGAAATGAAAAGTCAAAATATTAAATATATATTTTTTCATTTAATGCATAATTGGGAAAAGTTTAATTCGTAATACAAAAGAGAAATAAACCAAAAATGTTAGCAGAAAATTACATACATTAAAATAATATACATCAAAATTATTAATGCAATAAATATTATGATACTTCACTACTTTGGGGGAACTCAGTTTGGGAACAAATATTAATTGACAATTTTAAGGTTCTTAATCGTTTAAGACTTTCTTTTATTAAAAAAATAGCAACAAATTTATAAAAAAGTTAATAGCTTTTAGATACAGTTTACAGAAAAATATAATTAAAAATTCATTTAAATATAAATGGACATCAAATGTACTTTTAAATTGTAACAAGAAAAATTTTCACTTAAGTTGAAAAATTCTCATAGAATTTTTTCTTTTAAATTAACATGGAAAAAATCAAGCTAAATAATATACAAAAATTATTTTAAGTGTAGGAAAAAATTTGACATAATTACAAAAATTAAAATTATAAAAAATATCATAGTTCTTAATACATATTTGAATATATGCTTGCTATAGAAATTTTTCTATATGTTTTGATTCTTTATTGAAAATAATTTAATAAAATATTTCTTTAAGCTGTCAAATCATAAGTGTTTTAAAAAACAATTTAAATACAAAGGAGTAATAAAGTACATTTAATAAATAAAATAATATCTCAAAATATTATTTTTAATAAATACAAGATCTATTTTTAAAAATTTTAAAAATTTATTTTACAATTAAAAATAAAACATACCTATGCTATTAACACAGTTTTTCAAGTTTATTTTAATACTTACCTATCAACCATATAAACGTCAAATTCAACAAAAATGAAACATTTGTTTACATAAGCAATCAAATTTAACTTTCAGCCTTGCAGTGCAGCTGAATAACTAAAAGGAGTTTAATTAACTTTAAAAAATTTAATATTTTTTAGTTATGCAGTTAATTACAAAGGTGGGAAAAGTTTTACTGGAAACAAATATTTAATTTCTACATATTTACTAAAATGTGGAAATTAAATATTTGTTTTCAGTTTAAAATCAACAAATATTACCTGACAAAATAATAAATGAATTATTAACCTGAAAAAAGTTCAGATGGAATCCAATCTTCTGTCTGTTCATCATGAGTTTCAATATTTGAACTCCAGTTGTTAGTATCTTCATCTTGGTCTTCAACTGAACTGGAGTTTTCAGACGAGTCATAATTATCAATAGAAATTTGTTCTTCAGAAATGTGCTCATCAAATATATCTATATCTTTTTCTAAAAAATTAAGATATTTCTATAAGAAAAATATGTAATAAAATAAAATAAAAAATATTTATTGCAATATGTTAAGTTTATTTTAATCATTATTTCTGATAGCATAAAAAATTAATATACTAATTACGAAAACACTAAATTCTTATATTTAATATAACAAATTAAAATATTTCAATTTTAAAATTACCAGAAAATTGTATTAAATTGTTTTTTTAACCTACATTTATATATTAAATAGCAACAAATTTCTTAATTAAATGAAAAATATCTTTATAATTTATAGGTTTTTTTTTCCAATAATATTTTGTAATTATCACATATCATTGAACTCAATTATTTCTATTTATATTGATTCAGCAGTTTACTAATAGAATTTACAATGCTTGTGCTTTGTAAGAAAACTTTAAAATAAGTTTAAATTTGGAAGCACACAAACATTAATGCCATTCTTTTTTGATTGGTAATAAAAAATTTCTATAAAAACCTGATTTTAGGGGAAAAATTTAATTAATGACTTTAGTAAACTATTTTGATGATTTTTTTTATAGCTATATCATAAACAACTGATTTTGTGTATACTTACCAATATTGAGGTTCTGAGAAAACAAAAACTTTAATCTGCATAATCAATGCAATTTTTTGTAAATAATATGTTTTTATCTTATATTTTAAATATAATTTGGTACTTTTCCATTTCAGTGGTGCATATCTCGCTGTGTTGACACTTTTAATGACAACTCAGGGAAAACAGCTTATGAAATAGTAACTGTTAGTTGAAAAAAATTTAATTTGAAGGCATTAATAATTTTTCATTACATTTAAAATGTTTGTAAAGGGTAAAAAGTTAAAAACAATGACAGTAAAAGCTGCGATTGGTGCTATTTTATTTTGGTTGTTAGTTCTATTTGGCGACATTGTCTCCAGCGGTGGTGAAATGGAAAAGTACCAATAAGTCTTATTTTAATAAAATCTAAAATTATGATTTGATCATTTCAAAATGTTTCATACAAAAAACTCACATAACTTCATAATTTATATCAGTTTCAAAAGTGTCAAAAACAAGAAAAGCAATTGGAATAGAAGCAAGATACACATGTAGATATGCTTAAATTAATAAATAAATTGCAATTTATTTTGTAAATAATAAAATATTAATTATAAAATTTCAAGAAAATGGTTACTTTCTGTTCCATGTAGAGAGATGAAAATGAAACTCATTGACACTACCAAACCAGTAAACAATATCACAAATATAATTTTAGCAAAACTGCTTGGTTCATATATATGCAATGAGGGCTCTTCTTCAACTTCCTGATCAGAATCCTTACTTTCAGACCGGGTGGGAATAAATGTTTGGTCTTCTGATCGTACATCATCTAAAAAATGAACTAAGCACAATTATCAGAATATTCATAGTTAATTAAAAAATAATAATATTTTAAAAATTTTATAAATGTTGCATGGGAAAAAAATAAAGAGACACTAATTTAAAATATTATGTTAACATTTACAGAAATAAAAATTTCAATAATAAAAATAAAAATTTTAACTATAATGATTTTAGAAAAATAATTCCACAATAAAATATTTATGAAAATATTACAAATAAAATATTTATGATAAATATTAAATTCTAGCACTAAACCATGCTAAAAATATTTTAGACAAGATTTCGTTTTGTTACATGTGTAACAAAATATTTTAAATTAATAATTTTTTTAAAGTATATTATATATTAAAAATTTTCTTATAACCACTGTAACCCATATTTTTCACTAGACAGCTATAGTACCTTTGATTGTCTTGGATAAATATTTTGCATTGTAAATATTAATAAATTAATTTAAATATAATAGTTACAATACATTGCAGTATTTCTAAGTCTACTGTTCCAAAGCTTGAATCTGAATAAAAAAATCACTTCTCACTCAATAAGCTTTAACAGAAACTTTCAAATTTTCAGTGATAAAGTATTAGAAACATTTCTCAATTATTCAAATTCATTAATTTATCTTCTATTCTATATTTAAAATAAGTTTGTTTATATGCTGATATTTCACACTCACTCTCTCTCTCTCTCTCTCTCTCTCATACACACTTCATGCAAAAGCTATATTCTTAGTTATAATGTTTGAACATTTCAACTGGCAATTCAAAAGGCTCATGAAAAATTTAATCTTTGGAAACGTTTTTCACTTAAAAATATTTTAACTTTTAGATCATCAAATTTGGAAGAAAAAAAAAAGCAATTTTATTATATTAATTATATAACTACATTTTTTCTACTTTTTCAAATTTGATTATTAAGAACATATAACTACTTAGTTTGATCAAATGCAAAAGTTTTATGAATACATTGGTTTCTTCACATCTATGTGACAGTTTATAATTTTGATTTATAGTCTATCCTTTTAAAAATTTCAGTTCAACATTAAATGCAATTCCTCAATATTTGAATAATGGTAATTTTTTTTAAATAAATGAGTGGGTTTTAGATAAGAAAAAACCTAATGCTACAATTTTTTTTTTTTTTATGTACTTTAATGTTTTAGGACCCTAATAATTTTTAGGTTGAACATTTAAGAGTTATACATCTTTAACTTCAGATGCCAAGTTTATCAAAAACTATAAAATTTAATGAGCATTTCATGTTTGTTAGTTATTATCCTGCATTTCGAAAATGTATTCTAAATTATTTGTAAGAAGTGGAAACATTTAACTTTTGGAAAATTCAAAACATTTATTTTGTAAATCATAGTTTGTTTTGGGGAGGGGAAAAAAACTTTACTTTTTTAAGAATATTACCATACTGGTATATTCATATTTGAGGTACAAGGATCTCTTTTCCTGTTATTGAAAAGAAAAATTCAAGATTTTTATACCTTACATATTTTTAAAAAATACAAGCAGAGAATTATCTTTTAAATTGCATTAAATAGACATATTTCATTTAAAAACAAAATTATACTCAACACTTAAGTTGTCAGTTTTTAATTTTTTTAAGCAAATAAAGAGACAAATATTGACAGGAAGAAAATTTACAATTTTCTTCCTGTCATTTTAGAACTACAGTAATTTTTTTATTTACCACTCTAAATTTATAGATAAGTTTTATTGTATTAAAGTGCCTTTTTAGAATAAAAAAATTTAAAGTCTTACAGAAAAAAAGTATAAAAACTTCCTGAATACTTAAAAATAATAAATAAGGAAAATGAATATATATGCATAAGAAAATTTATATTTATAAAAATATAACAAATTAGTAATACTAAATGTAATAATTATCAATTTATAATCCTTTCACATTTTTAGAAAAAATATGATTATATTGTAAATAAAACACTATTTCAAAAACTTTTTAACAACAAATTGATTTTTATTTTCTAAAGCTTGATATCAAATACAAAATCAGCAATTATAAAATATAAACTAATTAAATTCAGCTGATAACATTTTTGTTGTGATTATTTTAGAGCACATTTAAAATAGCAAAATCATTCATAAAAACTTATTTTTACAAATGGTTAATAACAACCAATTATTAACCTTGTGTAAAAAGTTTAAATTTATGATGGTCTATATATATATATATATATATATATATATATAT
>JAPDSC010145880.1:156839-170248 GCA_026290005.1 Latrodectus geometricus
TATATATATATATATATATATATATATATATATATATATAATTAGCCAATAAAAACCAATTACAGCAAAATTTTAAATAATCTTATTTCTCTAACAATATTGTGGGAGTTATATTAATTATAAAATATTTAAGCTTAAAATAAATAGAGATAATACTTTTAAATGTATTTTAAGACAGATCCATACTTAAATACTCATTAAGCATAATTTATAAAAAGGAAATTGAAAATATATTCATTACAAATTATTTTTTCATACTTGTAAAATTCCTAATATTTATGCTTAGTACATTTACAAATAAATCATAATTTACTTGTAAATAAATAATAATATACAAATAAATCATAATTTACTTGTAAATGTATTAGGCATATTTTTTTTTTTTTTTTTACTTTTTTAAATAAACTTTATTGTAATATTAAAATATTAAAGTTAAATTTCATATTTTATTTTATACTTTAAAAAGTAGTAAGTCTTTTTATTAATATATAATTATATATATGTAGAAACAATCTATATACATACATATATAGTTATATATATATATATATATTTATATATAAGTAGAATCAAAGGAAACACTTTTATAAAAAAAGATCTCTATAATTAGAATCTGGAACGATTACTTCTTTCTGGCCTCTATCCAAAATAAAAGCACAAGCTACATTGACCTGCTTCATAAACTTTAAAACACAAAAAAGCCATTAAATATTTCCGGACGTTTTTAATGTAAATTAAAAACCTCCGGAAATATTTAATGGCAGCAGAATTTTGAGATTCCCACATTTATAAATGCAAAATTTTAGGTATACCACAGGATTTAATTATGGTATAATTTAAAATACAGCTGATTTCCACCAGGAAAGATTAAAATTCAATGAGAACTACTATATTTTAATGGAAAGGTATTTAGAAACTAAAAACACTAGAAAAGTAAACAGATGATGCAAGATAAACATAAAAAATTATATGAAATGAAAAATTAAAGAAATATTGAAATTATTCTATCCTAATGACTTTCATACTGTTAAAACAGGTAATTAAGAATATATCATTAAAAACTATCAGCTGAAAAATAAAAATAAACATTAACAAGACTATTGCAAAAAATCATAGTCACCTGAATTTTACATTAAGAATTTATTATGTAGGAAAATGTTTCTTCAAGATTCCACAGAATGGTGTTTCTCCAAAAAATGAATATATGTAGTGTATTGTGTGTGTGTTTATTTAAAATTCAATCGTGTAGTGAATAAAAAAATACTATTATGATGAGAACCCTCTGAGAAAGAACAAGATTTCCCTCTTTCCCAATGTTTTTTAAATTTCACTTAATTTTCTCATTCTTTTCCCCCTCTCTTCTCTGAATTCTTTGTACTTTTAAATTAATCATCTTTTTCTCATTAAAAACATTAATTTAAATAAATATGTTTTTAGTTTGTGTTCTTAGTTTCTTTATATATTTTGTTAAATTTTTTCCAGGAGAATTTAGCTTGTTAAAAATAATTAAATTTAATAAATTTTAATGTAAGTTTTTTCATATTTTTATTGAATTTTATCATTAGCTTTCACGTGCATTAAGTAAAAATAAAATAAAAGTCCAATTAACTTGAATTCTGTCTGAAACAATTCAGAATGATAGTTAGCAAAATATTCAATCAGAAATAGATTTCCTGCATTTTTATGCATTAAAGTGAGAAAAATTATAAAGGCCTGATAAATTTCATATAATTCTAGGATTTTTTTATAACTCCATAACTTAATATATTACACATAAAAAAAGAGATTTTAGATTTTTCTAGGAGTCAAATCAAAACACTATAGACCCTGTTTTTATGAATTCATAGGAACCAGTAAAATAAAGCATTTAAGGACATCAAATAGAAAAATAAGTGTTAAGCCATAAATAATTTTTTTAATCCAAAAAGCTTTCTGTAAAGAATACGAAAAAATTATTTAGCATACACTAGATAAGAAACACAAGCACTAGATCCATGCTGAAGAAAAATTATCTTTCATTTTATGGATGAAAAATCTGCCAAAATAATAACTTATCTTTTTCAGTTTCAAAACTAGATTTTTAAAAACTCTTTATTTTTATGATATGTATTTTATTGTTGTTTTCCTCAAAAGAATACCCTAAATTTTAATTAATCATTTATTTGTTGCACATAATTGCAATATTACATCATTTTTGTTTTGTTTGATATTTGAGAGACAGAAAGCTCTTTTTTACTTTCATTATTTTCTCAATAGTTTAATCATCCAATGCCCTTTACAGACAAATTACCTCAAAGTCTACATTCAAAATGTACTAAAATGAAATTTAAATAATAAAAAATTATCTTTGAAAGTTTATAGGGGAAAAATTTGTCTTCAATCAACTTATCAGATAATTGTTCTTGAATTTCTTCAGCTATGATGGTTTCTTTAGTCTGCATATTAAAATGATCAAACTATTTTTTTACCTCATATCAAGCCATGATTTTTCCTTGAAAAAATAACTTTTGATATTTGCATTTGAGGTTATTGATTATATTCTGATGCAAGTAAGATTGAAATAAGATTAGATAGGAAAAATTCAAAAGGAATTATTCAAAAAAATCTGGAAATTCCACATTAGCAAACCAATTATTCATAACTTAAAACAATTTTCTAAAAAAAAATCACAGTCTATTTTTCTCAACCATTGAATAAGATTAAAAAATGGGGAAGAAAAAAAAATCAAATGTAGAAAGTAAGCAAAAATAGTAAATAAGAACGAGTTTGCAAAATGTTCTAAAAATTTTTTTTATCATAAATGGGAATTAAAATTATCATTGTCTACGAGACCATGTTAAAGAACAGTCACTGGTTAATAAATTACAAGTTCATAAAAACAAATGTTTACTGTAGCCTAAAATTATTGCGTAGGTTTGGTTTGTTTATAGCTCAAGTTTTTTTTTTTCTTTTTCACAAGGATAATTAGACCAAAATCTACAGTTTAAAAGTGACCACAAAATGTTGAGTCAAAAAACTGAGTGCTAACTGTTGGGCTACCAGAAAAGCCAATAACTGTATTATAATGAAAAATGAAATATTTAAAGTTATTCTGACAAGTATTTTTATGAGAAAAGATATCAACTACATATTACGTAATAACAATGAGATGGATAATATTAACTAGAAAGCAATTTAAAATAATGTCCTTTTTTTCAATTTTCCTAGAAACAGTTTTCAAAATCAATTCAAAAACTTGTAAATGTATATTGAAAATTTTCATAAACAGCAAGGTTTTTAATGAAGTGTTTTAATTTCCTTTCTATTAGCCTGATAAATATCTAACTTTTAATACTTGAAATTAAATTATATTTCTTCTCTACAAAAATTCATATTATATGTACACAAATGCATGTATATTTGTATAACTTATAATTTTTTAAGGTAACCAACAGTAATTCTATTATTTATTCTTTCTTCAAACACAATAAATAGGTAAATACTCTACAGCAAGACATTTATATTTTATTTTGCATATTTTGCTTGATATCAAATTAACAACAGAGAGTTATGAATTGTGCAAATACAAAAGCCTTTAACATACACTGTGGTTTTCTTTTTTTCCCTCTCCCTTAAATTTCAAGAATTGCAAAATTTTTTGAATACATATTTCAAATCTACATATATTTTAAAGTTAAAATATACAAATTTTTTTTGTAGAAGTTTTTTTTTTTTTTTTCCATTATAGAATTAAATCATAGAAAAAGGTTATCAGAGTTATGAAATTAAATAACGATGTAAAAGTTAAATGTTGAAAATTCATCTTAGTTTAATTATGATTTATATTATAAAATACAAATCAAAAACTTAAGATGAAATTTTGTATGATAAATTTCAAAAATTTTACTTTATTCAATATACTTGAAATCAGAGTCAGAATTACTATCAGTATAGGAAATATAGACAGGAATATAGGTTATAATCACTACCATGGCAGACATCTTTGAGCTTTGAAGAGCGCATGCAAAATGCAACAAAAAAATTCTTGTATATTTTGCAAAAATGTGGACAACTAACACTATCGGTTAGTTCACATCTAAATAAACAATTAAACAGCACAGAAAAGTAAAAATGAAACTATGAACAGGGGAAAGAGTGGGTTGCACATTTAAATAACCAGCAAAATTACGTCCTTTGGAATCAGTGAGTTGTACAGTGAGGGTTAATACTTTAAATTTAACCTCAATCCAAAACATTTGATTATCCTAATCCAGATCAATTTATTTGTAGGTTTAAATTTATTGAGGTTTTGTGACAAACTTCGTTATTTATTTCAAAGCTTTTTTTAGTATAACCAAATCAGTATTTTCTTACATTTTTTTTTAAATGCTTTGCATCAGATTGTGATTTGATCAGAATAGAGAAAGTTAGCAAGCTAAGACTAAAAATGGATGAAAGCACTTTCACCAGTTGAATCTAAATTCTTTTAAAAACTTAATAAAAGAGAAATTTTCCATTTAAAAACACATTTTTAACATGTTTTATTCTTTGAACAATATAAATAAATTGAAAATTTTAATTATATGCATTATAAATATGACAAATTTTTCAATTGATCCAAGTTATTTCTGTAAAAACCTGTGAAGTTTTAGAATGCAAGAGCTCATTTCACTCAAAAATTTAATATTTAAAAAATAATTAAACGATGGCTTAAAATTATAAATTGAGAGAATATAAATCTGCAATTTTATAATAATTTTATGTTACTCATATTTCTGTAAATACAATGAGACTGAAATTATAGTAGCACACTTGATGGATCAGTTCAGCACTTAGATTTAGAAAAATGTTTTAACTATTTTCTTTAAAAAAACTCAAATAAGAAAATGTTTAAATATTATTAATGTTTTAACTTGTGCATAAATCTTGTATATGATGGTGAAGTAAAATAGCTTTACTTTCTCCATTATAAGCAGGATTATTCAAAATTTACAATTTTTACATAAAATTGAAGTAATTTAGTTTGAGAAAAAATCTTGATTAAATTAAAAAATATTTACTTGTAAAGATTTTTTAGTGAATTTCAGATCACTTGTAAAGTTTCTTTTACAATTACATTATCAATGAGATTCATAAAAATATATTTTAACATGAAACAAAATATATAATAGAATAAAAATTGTAATATTGTAATAATTACTTCCTTAATTGAAATTAAATCTTCTAGCTCCAATTTAGTTTAATTCCACACTTATAAATATACTAAGGAGTGAAAAAGTATCTTAACTTTACATAGGTTTAAAAAACTAATTAGTTTGATTTGTTACTCAGTAGTTATTAATTGTCAGCTAGGACCAGAAACTAGTTTTAAATGGATTCTGAATCACTACTAACATTCATGATTAAAATAGGAAATGAATCTAAAAGTTGTTGGATTGAAAGCCAGAACTCTAAGCCATTTAACTGGCAAATTAGTCTGAAAAGACAAATTAAACATAAAATGTAGCCTTAGACATTACTTTTGTAATATTTTAAAGTATACTAACCCTTCATTTTTTTCTCCTAATTGCATGTTTTAGAAAAAGGGGAAAAAAATTAATGTTTCATTTACTTTTGCCATTGAAAAATTAGAAACTGAGAAGAGAAATATATTTTTAATTGTCGGTCTTCATTAAATTTAATGACATTAAATTAGTTTATTTTGATTATGTATATTAAGTTTATTAATAAGTAAAAAATCTAAACAATTAGTTTTTTGAAATTAAAGAAAAAATATTTTTAAAAAATGTGATTTAAATAAAATATTTTCAACTAATTTGTTCTTCTATTGCTATGATTTTTATTCATTTCAATCAATTAAGAGATCAGCAATAAACATAAATACCTACGAAAGCTCTTTTTACATTCATTAATTCAAATTTCTAAGTCATTCAGCTCTCTTTTTAGAAATAAATTATTGCAATTCATTTACAGATTTCATCACCTCAAATCACTAATCTCTTGATAAATATTTTTTACATAACTATCTGTATTTATCTGTCTAACATCATTTCTATTTTAGATACCAGATAATGAACTAAATATTTGTTTTAATTACATTAAATATTTAAATATTTTGCAATAATTCTAAGAAATTTTTCATTGAAACATCAATGAAAATGTAAAAATTTTATACCTTATTCATATAATCATTTAATGTTTTTAATGACCTTTTTCTAACTTTACATTGCATCATACATTACAAAACTCTTTGAAATTGCTACATTATTTTATTGAATATCTTTTCTGAAAGACAATAGCTTTCCTGAAACAATTTAGCTGAACATTTTTAATTTATTGCACATGATTTTACTTTTACAATAACTTCAATGGTCTGCAATTGGGCATCATGTATGCTCTCATTTCACATCATTTATGCAAATGTTGTACTATATAAAATGTATGTTTTTATCTGATTAGTCTGCTGTGATCTGTTTTAATGTTTTCACTTTACACTATTTTTGTTTGATGGAATAATTATATGCTGAGTTTTTTAATCCATTATAAATTTTTATTTTTATTAACTGTCAAATTGTTATTATTCATAATGTATAATGAATATATTTAGTTTTACCAGACAGCTATTGTAATATTTACAAGCTACAAAAATTTGTGGAATTTTTATTAAATTCACATTCAACAAAAAATGTCCATTAGCTTTAATGTGTTTTTAATGAGTGATAATTTCAAGGTTATCCTAGGAAAGTTATTATCAATTACTTTTCAAAATATAATTTAGAAATAAGATGTTCTTTAATGTGATAATGATTTTTAATTTATCTAAAAAATATAAATTTACAAAAAATATTTTAAAGCATGGCACCTACAGCAATTTAAAAAATAAAAATCATATTTGGACCTTAGTACTTTTGATTATTTATTATTGCCTTTTCTTTTTATTTATGAAATCTTTTAAGAGAACAAAGCAAGATCATTTTAGCTTAATTGATTGTGTAAAAATGTTAATCAAAATAAGATTTTGAACCACTGGAAATTCAAAATTATAATGCAAAATAATTTACATCTTTTTCATTCTTAAAATGCTAGATATCATAAAACCAAGTTTAATTATTCATGTTCAACTTTTCTATAAATTATTCCAACAAGATCTGTAAATATTGTCCTATGTATACAAGTATTGTCTGCAATATTTTCACTAAAAAATCCTTACATTTTTCAATGTAATATAACTGGATTTTAAAAAATCTCAGGTGGTGTAATCACTAAACTGTAATTTTGGAGACATATTTTTTCAACCAGAAATGGTCAACAGGTTAACACATAATTACCAATCTATAAATGAATACAAATAATTGAACAAATCATGAATTCAGAGCATTTTGATTTAATAAATAATGTATTCTTTAAGTATTATTTTTTGTGCAATATTTATAAAGACATTTAAATTTTGTTATATTACCAATACTTCTATAAAATGCTAATAAATTACAACTAAGGAAATATTCATTCGATAATATTAAACATTTTGATCAATTAAACTATTTAAAATAAAAGGAGTTTAATAAAACGTAAATATTACTAGCTGCAAATGTAGCAATGGAAGAAAATTTGCTGCTATTACTTTAATGGAATTGAAAGTAACTTACAATTTATTAAAATTATAAAGTGCAAGCATATTTACAAGTATAATTTCTTTATTACTATTCTAAAATGTGTGTGTGATGAACATTAACACAAGAACAAAATATTTAAATCATAACATTCCTTCAGATCACATGCAATAAAATTCTTAACATTACGAAAAATATCAAAAAATTTCCTCCTAAACATTTGCATTGGCAACTAAAATCAGTAAGCACATTTTAAATAAAAATGTCTTTAATTAATGATACATTTCAATTACAAATACTGTCCAACGTACTTTATAGAGACAGCATTAAATTCTATCTATGAAGCAAATAATCATTGAAAGAAGTTAACAATTTAGAAAGAGCGTAATTTTGTTATTTGGAAAATTTCAAAATAAAATAATATTAATTAAAACTATTCTGTTAACATTTAGGAATAAATGAAAATACAATAATTTCCATAACAGAATTAATTTAATGTAGTAAAATGAGTTGAAATCTTCAGTCATTAAATTTCAACATTTTGCATAAATATACCTTTTTTTTGAGAATCTTTCCTTTTTCTCCTTCGTCTTGGCTCCCTGTCAGACATATTTTCAAAAACTTATATAAAACAAACTTATTTATAATTAATTAAAAATATTTAAATGAAGCTTGTCCACTGAAAAAGTTTTAATGACGTGCTATGAAACGAAAAATAAAAACTTAAAAGTAAAAGTGCAGAATGAACGTGCTGTCTACATTTTATAAAAGAAATAACTTCAACTTCTTCCTTGTTACATTAAACTCAATCGAAAAGATTTATTATAGATTACGGCTTGTTTCAATATCACGACTTTTTTCGTCAACTTTAGAAAATAAACATGATTTTCATACCATTTATGTTTGAATTTCTGTTGGTGAGTAATTAATAAAGAAAATTTCAAAACACATCTTGTATTTACTTCTTATAGTTGCCTACAGAGTGGCAACAGCTATAAAGCGGTAATTCAAAATTTCAAAACAAAAATAGTTATGTGAGGCACATTGCAGTTTGCACGTAAACTTTTAAATATTTAATATAGAGTATTAATTGCTTTCCCTACGATGGCAAATTCGACGCCTGAAGTACATAATATTAAAAATACATGTGAAAACTTATATACTGACTCTTATTTCCGGATTTTAAGACTCAAAAACAATCTACCCGATGTTTCTGATGAATTTCGTAATTTAATAAGACAACTTGATATACATTGTGCAATCCAAAATATTACCAAAGAGAGTACCGAAGATCTTAAATTTCAAATGATGTCTGAATATTTTTCAGTAATAGATAATCAGGATGATTCTGATTTGTTACCTATAATCTCAGACGATTTAAATACTGAAAATTATCTATATTCTTTAAAAGAAAAAGAGTATTCTTCCGAATTATTAGCCGCACGACAGAAATGTATGGAAATTATAACAAAGAAAAAAAGTGTTAATGCATCTGTAAATGATGGTATGGTGTGTCCACCTTTTACATTGGAAAGATACAAAATAAATCAAGATAATTTAATTCAGAAGAAACTTAAATTTCAACCTTTATCAGGTAATTCCAAGTCAATTCAAGATGAAACAAATATAAAGAGATTACCTCAGATATCTAATCAAAATAAAGGAACATCTCAATCTAAAGACATCAACATTAATTATAATTCTACTTCATCTTTATGCTCAAAAAAAAGTTTGTTCCATACTAAGAATTCTGTTGAGATATATTCTGACAGCTCCCTTAAAAGAAGAACTATAGAGGAAGATGAACCTGTCACTCGTTTTTCCAAGAAGCAAAGCTCACACTATAGACGAAACTTTAATAATAATTGCCAGTATGCTAATACTAAAAGTAGTTTCATGACGGCTAGCTCCATGTATAGAAATCCATTAAAAAAGTGCAATTCTAAAAATCAAGAAACTGAATCTGAAGTTGTTGAAAGCAGTTCAGAATCAAGTATCCAAAATCATCCATCTTTAAAAAATTTCGATTCAAAAATTGTAGGCATCATATTGAGTGAAATAATGAATTTTAGTCCTGATGTTAAATGGAGTGATATAGCTGGATTAAGTTTTGTTAAATCCACAGTTCAAGAAATTGTTATTTGGCCTTTATTGCGACCAGATATTTTTACAGGGTTAAGAGCTCCTCCTAGGGGTATCCTATTATTTGGTCCTCCAGGCACTGGGAAAACTCTTATTGGAAAATGCATTGCCACGGAATCAAATTCCACTTTCTTTTGCATAAGTGCATCTTCCTTAGCTTCAAAGTGGGTAGGTGAAAGTGAACAACTTGTGAGAGCACTCTTTGCTGTTGCCCAGCTCCACCAGCCAGCTGTTATTTTCATTGATGAAATTGATTCATTGCTTTCACAAAGGAGTGACCAAGAACAAGATCATACAAGAAAATTAAAGACAGAGTTTTTAGTTC
Source organism: Latrodectus geometricus (assembly GCA_026290005.1). Classification (NCBI taxonomy): domain Eukaryota; kingdom Metazoa; phylum Arthropoda; class Arachnida; order Araneae; family Theridiidae; genus Latrodectus; species Latrodectus geometricus. The sequence goes on from JAPDSC010145880.1 coordinate 166,896, forward strand.
AGTTTGATGGAGCAAAAACTGATTCAGAAAGAAGAATCCTTGTAGTAGGAGCCACTAATCGCCCTCATGAGTTGGATGAAGCTGCTAGGCGCCGATTCGTAAAAAGATTGTTTGTACCTTTACCAGATGAGGCAGCAAGGCTTCAAATTATTGAAAAATTATTGCTGTCACACCAACATAATTTATCAGATTCAGATTTAAAGAGAATTTGCGATGAAACTAAAGGTTATTCTGGCTCTGATGTCGCTCATTTATGTAAAGAGGCAGCCATGGGACCTATACGGAGTATAGGACCAGAACAGATTAAAACGGTTTCTCTTGATCAAGTGCGATCTATAGAACTTATTGACTTTATTGATGCTCTTAAACAAGTTAGAGCTAGTGTTGCTCAGGAAGATTTAAACTATTATTTAGACTGGAACAAAAAATTTGGTAGTTTCCCAGCTTAAATATCTTGGTCAAAACTTGCTTAAGTGGATAAATACTTTTAAATTTATATTTGTCTATATGCAAATTATTAAGGATGATATGTGATAAATTTTCATGATATTTTTTATAAGTTTATGAAAATATACTTTTATGTGAAATCATAATCTGTTTGATTATAATATTAAATTAATTCTTGAGATAGTTAGGTAATATTTTAAAAGTTAATAATATATTATTTATATTTTGTATATAATGTTTATTTACATGTAGTTAAAAATAGTGTTGATCTTTTAAAGTAAACCTGAATAATTATGTTCCATTTAAAATTTGGAAACTAATGCTTTTTTCATGAAAGACTTTTTCCATAGATAGAAGAAGAGCAAAAAATTGTTTTAAAATTACTCAAAATGTATTTAGTAACCATTAAAAATTTAAATAATTTCAAAAATGGAATTTCTAAAACATATTTATATTATCAGTTTTCCATAATACTCTTTTAATTTTAAACTAAATGCTTTTTGAAAAACAATATAAAAATTAGTTATCTTCAAAAAATTGTCAGATATGACGCTCTTCTATAGGACATTACATAACATCACTTTTAAAGTAGTAGTAGTATAAGTAAGTTTCTAGAAACTGTTGACTTGTTTTATATTGGAAAGCTTGATAAAATATTCCTTGGACTATCAGTTGAGTTTCATCATTCATTGTACCGCAATAATTGTATTCACTATAATATAAATTTTAATTATCTTTCAGCTAAGTCATTGTTTTGATATAAGTTTCTTATGGTTGTCTAAGTGTATTCATTTTTTAAAAACATTGTTTGATAAAATATACTTTATGTGTTTTGTAAAACATGTTACCATCATAAATAATAAAACAATGGTTTAAAATAAGCATCTTTGCCAGAGCAATTTTATTTGTCCTTAAGTGCATTTTAATTAAATATTTTTAAATTTTTCTTGAAAAACCTCAAAAGTTTTTTTTTAATTTGTTTGATTTTAAAGCATTATTTAGTTATTAATATAATAAATAAGAATTAGTTTAGATTACATATAATTAAGCTGTCTATTGCTTGTTTCCAAATCATAAACAGTTCAAATAAATTTAAAATATGAGACTGTTCATGTAAGTAATAATTTTGGTACCAGTGTAATTTATTTATGAATCTTTTTAAATATTTATCATTAATAATAACACATGATATAAAACATTCAATTGTAGAAATGTTTCATTCATTGTATAAATCTTAAATTCTATTTAAAAATTATATCTCATAGCAATTGCTTTAAACATGCAATTACAATTTCAATTCAAGGTATTTTCCTAACCACAATCTCCAACAAAAATAATTAAATATAAGAGATCTTTTTAAATACTTTTTGAAGACTAATAATTTCCTGAAACTTATCATATGATAGATTTATATTTTAATAAATAAATATTGATGTATCACATTTGAAAATCTAATTTTATTTTATTTCATTCTCTATCTTCTATTTATATTAATTACTTAATATATAGTAATTAAAATGCAATTAACTTATTTAAGTTTATTACATTAATATTTATATTGATTATTTATTTAGCTATGTAAATTAATGATAATTGGAATGTACAACAGTAGAAATAACAGTCAATTTTCCTAAAAGTAAACAAAATAATATATTTCAGTTTAAAAAAATCTGAAGCTTAAATAGATGAAAGAAATTCTGCAATTTTATGGTGTGGTTCTAAGCAATGAAAAAATACTTTCACATTTAGGTATAAAATACTTTTTTACAGTAAACTGTGTAATGCAGATTTTTATAAATATCTAAATTATTAAGAGTCCAGCCTCACTTGGAATGACACAAAATAAAATCCAGATAAATATGAAAATTTTCTGAATAACAAAATACTCAAATTGTATCGAAATACATAAATTGCTGATTTATACTCTCATAGAGTATATATATAATATTCCTTAAATCTTTTGATAATATCTCATGTCTAGAACTTTAAGAAATTTTCAAACTATACATTACTTATTAACTTATAAATTTCACATCAGGAATAGCCCTGTTTTGTTAGTGAATTGTAAAATTCTTGTGAATGATGTGTATTCAGTTGCTCCTTAAAATATAGGCACATATATTGCAAATTTTTAAATATTAAAATCAACTAAAATTTTGAACAAGAATTTTATTGAATAAATTGGAAGAATTTGAAGTTATGTGAATTTTTCAAAAAATATTGATTTTACACTGAAAAATTTTTAGAACTGAGTTTGTCTATATGAAGATTTTCAAGATTCAGATAAAATTTTATAGATTTGATTATCCAATGAGTTTCATGATGATCATGGATGTTCAATAAAATTTATTGTCAATTTAAATTAAGATAAAATATTAATGTTGTGAATTATGAAGATTTCTAAGGATATTCTTTTCTATCCTTTATTGAGTGAATTTTTTAGTTATAAATTGGTATGTTAGTGTCTAAATTTCTATTTCTTTAAAGTCTTAATCAGTTTAAGTGTTGCTAATGGTTCTCAAATTTTCTCATAACAGAAATACAACAATTCTCTTAAAAGTCAGTCTTGTTTTTACAATGTAATTGCCAGTTTGAATCCTCATATCTTGGATCAGCAAATTTGCAACAAATTAAGTACAAATTACAAATGAAAATTGTTTTGCTTTATGGGGGGGGGGTCAGATTTTGCATCAAAGAGTTCAATTTATGAGGTTTTAGTTTAATGTGATTCCAAACTATAAAAGAGAAATATGTTAATTGTTGGAATGAAATAGATTTTTATCTACAGTATACTCAAAACCAGTATTTCCACATCAACCATGGATGTTTATAGATGAGAACAATAAATTTGATCGAAACAGCCCTCATGTAAGAAGTAATTGTAGAACAAGAAAACAGAATGAATA
>JAPDSC010145880.1:185248-217762 GCA_026290005.1 Latrodectus geometricus
TACAAAATGTAAAAATGTACATCAGAGTGCTAAAACTTAGCTGCCAGATCAGCTACTGTCTACAAGAGACTTTAAATCTTAATCTCAAGAATTTATATAGAGATTTTTATGCCATTCTATTTAATTGAATCACTGAACTATTGTTTTCTCACATTTCTTCATGTGACAGAAATCACATTTCTGCTAAATACAGATACATTAATCCGATTAGTTGCTTAAGAATATCACATGTTTCCTCCAACACAATACATGAACACAGCTTTATATTTATGAGAAATTTTCTAGGAAAACATTTGATAGACCATCATAATATCTTCATGTGTTATTCTATCCATAAAAAACATAACATATGAGAAATTTGTGAAAGTTTAAAGTGAGAGTTTAATATAAAGAATTTACAGTACAATTTAAAATGCTAGGAAATATTTAGAATTGCATGTAAGATATTTAAGTGATAATTTAGTAAAATTCCATCACTTTTAACTTAAAAGGGAAATTTTGTTGAAAGTTGAAAAATAACAGAAGGTTACAGAAACAGTCAACTTTTCCAAGCAATTACATTCAAAAATATATCAACAGACTTACACATGAACAATAAAATTAAAGCTCATATAGGAGAAATAATAAATTATACTTCACAAAATAAAATTTTGGAAAACTTTATCGCATAGATAGAACCATACCATTATGAAAACTGAAATACTTCATTCTAAGGAACAAAAGCTAGTTTTGCAAGACCATTTCCCAAGGATTAATAGTAATAAATATTTAAAATCGCTCATAAATTTAAATATATGAATGATAAAAAGTTAATTAGATTTAATAAAATTATTTCAAAACCACATATCCTTCTTCTATTTTAATATTTGTAAGAGATTATAATTTTAATAACATATTATGTAATGTTAGTTCCTAATAATTTATTTCCTTTGAACACATAGGGATTAAAAAAAATTATATTTCAAGCTATAGAAATTCTAATATTTGCAATTTATTGTTTTTTCCTTTTGTGTGTAATCTTATTTTATGTCCTTAAAATCCATTCTGGTACAAAGGAAAATGTAATATATTGAAAAAAATATTTTTAAATATAATATTTAACAAAATTACTATATTTTATGTAAAAATTAAGTAAAATTTACATGAATACTAGTATGTAAAAATTAAGTAAAATTTACATAAAATATAGTATGTAAAAATTAAGTAAAATTTTACATTTTACTACCATTATAAATGAAAATAAAAGTGACAGATAATTAATGTATTATATTCAACTTGTAAGTATAATATTATATAAAAGACAGAGTTCAATTTATTTAACATCCTTTCTTAATCTTTTTAAAAATGAATAAAAAATTTAAAACTTACAACTGCCAGGCCACCACTTCACAGATGATAGTGTTGGGGAATTAATAATGAATTCTTTTGTATTTTGATCATAAGTAGCTGTTGTTTCTAATCCACGCAAGAAAGTACCTTCAAATAATAAAAAAATTTTATTTACAAATAACTATTATCAGTTTTGTATTTAAAAAAAATACATAAAACTAGTTTCATTAGTAATTTATAAATCCAAAATACATATGGTTTCCTAAAAATTCCCGTATTCCAAATTAATTTTTTTATGGGCATTTCAATAACTAAGTCATTCTTTTGGGATGGTTTTTTTCTTCTATGGGGACAGAAAAATTCTTGCTGAGTAGATGAACTTTAAAAAAACTAGACAAAAAACTGTGCAGCTCAAAATTTTCCAATTTTTGGCATATTATGAAAACATTCAAATAGTTATTAAAAGCTGTTTTAAAACTTCCTTTTATGAAATATTTAAAGAAAACATAAAACTTTATAAATTGAAATTAGTGCAATCTCATCAGTCTGAAACATTTGACTCAACAGACATCAAGGTTTATAACAAGCATAACTTACAAATTTTGAAATTGAATGCTAATATGTTGAACAAGTATAGAGAGAATTATTTTAAATTCATTCAGATATTATTGGAAATAGTTTGAAATTGACTTTAAGCAAATAATTTTCCTGAAAAAATTATTTCATTAAAATGCACACAGAATTCTTGTAATCAGGTAATGGAAAATCTACATTCCTTTGAAAAATATTAAATATTCAAAATATATAATTATTTTATCATGGTCAAGGAGGATAAGATCTTATCTTTTTCCAAATCAAATATTGATCTGTTATACACAGATATTATCCACCGCAAATATTTTATAATATAAGTATGTGCCAAGTTAGAGAACTTGTGCACATACTTGTATTATAAATCTATATCTGTATACTTCTTAAAAAAATAAGCAAATAATGGAACAATTGATATACACATGCTTAAAATGTGTTTTAAACATTAAAATATCTTTGGCTACCTTATTTTTCCAAATAATCGCTATGAAATTTATAATTATTCAACAAATCCAAGAAAACATTACAATAACTTTTCCCAAATTATATAAGAGAGTTTAATTTTAACATCAGAAACAATAACATAAATTTATGAATTTTTTCCCTTGTAGTATATAAAAAGTATTTTTATTATTAATATAAAAAATTGGTTTAAGTTTTCTTGTGATTTATTTAGTCTTAGAATTAATGAATTATCCCAGTAAGGATAACTTTCAAACACTATATAAACAGCACAGAATTTTACCATGCCCAAGTTCGGTTTGTGCATATGTTCCAATAATTTTCATTTCCAAGGCATCAGGAAGCCATTTTGCTTGCTGATCTTCAGTAGCAAGACCCATTAAAGTAGGGATAAACATAACAAAATGTACTGTCAATGGAGATGCTTCCTGCAATATAGCATCAGCAATAGATCTGTAATAATAAGAAATTGAAAAGGCTTTTTTATTAAGATAAAAATAGTAAAAAAGAATAAAGAAACAGATATAATTTTTGCTGTGAAAAATATTATATCAATATTTATAATTAAAATGAATATTTTGTTAGCAATAGCATGCATTGCATAAAACTCGTAATTCATTTGCCTTATCAACATCATTGAAATTGCTTTCACATTTTTAGTTATTGAATTGATATTAATTTAAAAAATTTAATGGATTTTAATAACAAAAAAAAACTTTGCACTTATAGATAAAATTTTAACATACTGAACACATCAAAAACAATATAATTATTTACTGAAAAAATACTCTTGCATACATTTAAATCCAAACAGAAAAAACTAAAAGCAAATCAAAATACATTTTTATTGCTTTTTATTTAAATCAATTTTATGAATTTAAAAGTATGCAAGAAATTTAAATCTTGCATTTTGACTAATTTCTGTTAATGTTTAAAAAGACTAAAATGAATCAAAAGACAAGTATTAAATTAACATATGCATTTAAATATATTTAATATGTAAATCTAAAACATTTATAATTTATCTATCAAAAAATATTATTCACATAGGCAATAGAAACCCTTAATTTATAGTTATTTTATTCTCATTCTAATAAAAGATATTTCTAGATTTTGGTTAATATCTTGATTACATTCAATCCAATGACAGTAATTTTTTTTTTTTTTTTTTTTTTTTTTTATAATAACTTCCAAATTAATGATCGTCAAACAAAATTTAAATTAAAGCAAAAGAAAATGTTACATATTTCTTTCATTCAAACAAAAAATTCAAATTGTAAGTAAACTGTTTCTGTTGAGAAATGTGTCAGCTTAATTTGAAAATAGGAATTTGTTACACTTTGAAAAGTTTTTATATCTTCAATTGCTCATAAATAAGGAAAAAAATAAAAAAAAATTCAAAGCAGATTTCTAAGACAATTTCAGATGCAGATTTTCTAAATTTTAACTGTGAAAAATATTTAGATTTTCTTCTCAAAGGTAGAATAATTTTAATATATGCAAACAACAAATGTATAGCAAAATATTATCAGATTATTTTTCATAAAAGTATGCAAGTTTGTTTTGGTAAAATATATTTTTATCATAAAAATATATTTAGACAAAACATTAGATTTTCATTAAACTACGTCATGTTTACACCATTTTAAAGCCGATAAACATTTAGCAATGTTTTAATCATTTTAATAAGTGATAAAGCATTAATACAAAATAAAAATACCTATGCTCATAGATAATTTTAAAAATATTTTAACATGATAAATAACTGTTTTAATTTGATAAATAACTGTCAAATAATAGTTTGTATTAGAAAAAATGAATTAAAAAATGGTTTATTCTTTATTTTTAAAATTAATATAAATATTAAGTTTTCTTAATTTTTTTATAGAAATTCTGCAAATTTTATAATTAATAATCATTTAAATTTCATGAAAATTATATAATGAATTTCTTAAACTGAATTGCATTTAATATAAAATAGTTTTCATTAGAAATATTACAAAATTATAAAAATTAGAAACTTACAAAATAACATTTTTTAATTATTTACATGGAAAATTAAATATATTTTTTTTATGAAAAAAATATATATAATGAAACAATTAAAAGAACAAAAACAAATATAGAAATTTAAAGAAAAATGTTAGATGTATACTTATATATGAATTATTTATTTTCATAATTCATTTTCATGGTTGATGATTTTATTTTTTAGAATAATTGTTGATATTTAAAACTTCTCACTAAATATGCAGATTCTTATTTTGTATAAATTTTAATTACACGGCTCAGGCATCGAATAACTCACTATACTCATATTCAAAGATACTGGACAATCATAAGAATGTGATTATATATATTGTGAAAATATCTTAGGAATTACATGACATTTAAAATCAATGAATTATTCAATTCTAAAAATTGGACTTTTATCTGTGTAGGAAATTACATAACATTTTTGTAATCGATTAAGTCATTAAAATTCATATTTGCTATCAAAGTAAAAATTAGGTGGAAAAAAACCAATTTTGAAAGATAAAATGGCAATGCATATAAACTATTAAATTACACATGAATAGATGATTAAACATTTAAAAAATATTTATCATTTATCTCATCTTTTATTTGATAAAATTGACCATTTACATTACTATATGTACAAATTTCTCAGCTTGTCCAATAAATCTAGAATATAAACAGATATTTTAAAAATATTCATGAAAAATTACTATAAAATTGATGTTTAAATTTACTAAATACCAACATAAACTTACAATTTATCATAATGTGTGAACATTATTATAAATATACATTTCCGATTTTCTTTTATTTTAAAATACAGGATATCGATAATTTTCATATTTTTGCTAGTATATAAATAGTAAATTACTTCCAGGTTTATTACTGTTACTTTTCTGAAGAAATTTCGCGAATGTATAAATACAAATTGAGCTTATTTTCCCTTTTTTGTGTTGGACCCCCTTACTATAACATTACTTCTAACAATAAATAAAAATCAGACAAATATTTCTCTGAAAACAAAAATTAGCATTCCAATGAAAATTAAAATTCAAAAAATTATCAAATATTGCTGCTTTAACATTAACATTTTACTTATTAAATGACGATCCACTTACCTATACAAATCTAATTTTATAACAAAATCACAAAATTTAGAGTGATCTAATAAGCTGAATAGCTTTCTTAATCTTTCTATAAATGTCTAATTTCTCTGATTAAGTTTTCAGGGAATTATTTACCATGTTTATTTTATATTATAAATAGTATGTTTCATATTTCAGTAAACTTATTTGTTCTTTTTTATGCTTTTAAAAATAAATCTAAATCTCAAGCACAGTTAAATTGTTAATATGAAATGCAGACATACAGTGAATTGTTGTCTTTATTTTAATTATTTATCTTTTCTTCTCTATGTCATGTGAATACTTTTGATTGTATAAATCACCATACTAAATCTTGTCAAGATTAATGATATTTCAGATTTTAAAAATTTGCTCATATTTATAAGTTGAAAAAATTTTCTTTTTGAACTCATAATAAATGCAAATAACAAAGTAATGCAACTTTGGCTATAATAATATTGATTATTAACTATAAAAACAATGTAAAAAATAAAATTCAGCAATTATATCTGAACTTTATTTAACAATAAAATATCAAAGCTAATTTAATCCTATTTTAATATTTAAGTGAACTATAATTTATTTTAGAAAAAATGATAAAAGTAAAAAAAAAATATGTAAAAAATAATCTCTCCATATCTTTATTTTTCCCCCTCTCATAAATATTCACTAAAATTTACAAACATTTAAAATAGACAACTAATGAATAAATTTTATTTATTTTTTTAAATATTAAAATAAATACTATATTTTATCTACTTTTTTAAAGTAAGTTACATATTTAAGGCAGTAAGTTTTATCAATTCTAATTTAATCTGTTTTTTTTTTTTTTTTTTTTTTTTTTTTTTTGAGAATTTTTTAAAAATAATTTTTATATTACTAATTTGTTATTTATTAAAAATTTATAAATTCAACAATACATTTTAAAATACGTCAAAAAATATGTAATGAGAACACCTGAACATTCTCTTTTAAAAGGATTATAAAGAGTTGAGAATAAAAAATAATTAGTAATTCAAAAACAAATTCAAGACAACAATCTAAAGCAGCAGATGTAATTGAAATAAATGTTAGATAATTTTATCTAGAAGATAATCTGGGCCACAAATGAAAGGAGTTAAATTAATTTAGGTAATAATGTTTCAATCTCAATAAAAAATTAAGTTTTAAAATGTTTTCTTAATATTTTTTCAAGAAGACTTGTGTAAAATTCTCATAATGAAATATAATTTATTGAAAAAATACTAAAAAACTGAACATAGTTTGAAGATCAAAACAAAATTTCAATCCACTAATTTCATTATTCAAAAAAAAAAAAAATTATAAGCAAGAATTTTTAATTACTTTAATTATGACATGAAGACTAAACCTATTAATTTATATTTTCCCCTTGATCCTTTAACCTATTTTTTTCCCATTGTGTGTTAATAATACAAGACAAAGAAAATCAAACATTTGAAGGTCATAAAATTTTTCAATACTTAAAAGAGAGCCTAATTAATTGGCAACAATAAATTAAGAACATATACAATTAGACAATAGGAGTTACTTAATCTTTATCTCAAGAAAAAAAATGATCTCTTTTATTGATAACATAGACCAATTCTTTTAGTCCAATTCTTTGAAAACATTGATATCTAGAATAGGTTCATTTTATAAGTGATAAAATATGAACTGGAGAAAGTAATTTATTTTTAAAAAATATTTGCCCTATTTTCCAAATGCCTTCATCTAAAGTAAAAAGACAAATTAGTATATTGAAAAAATCAATTAAAAGAATATATATAAACATAATATCTAAACTTAGAGACAGCATAAAACATTTTGAATTACTAAAAAAAATCAAACATTTTAGAAAAAGAAAACAGGGAAAACAAATTATATATATATTACATACGTAGAAAATTAACAAAAAGTCTTAGTTTTTTTATCAGAATAATTTAAAATAACTTTTTATAAATTAACTTACAAAATTTCCTGTGGATCTGCTAACTCCATTGCCTTGTGAAAAATGTGAAGAGATTTTCGTAAAGCATCATCATAAATTTCGGAATGTGTAAGGTAATCAGTAGGAATTTTATCTTGTACCTCAGGATCATTGTAAAATAAATATTCTAAAAAATAATTAAATCAGAAAATATTTAGTTAAATTAATATTTTAAAATAAAACAACTTAAAAAATATTAAATATTTTCCATTCATAGAAGAAAAATGGCAAAAACACAAAACTTAAATGATAATTTTCCATAACAAATATTTTCAAGCAACTAGTCTCTTTAGAACAAAATAACATAACAATTTCATCTATTTTTTTCTAATTATATCTTATTAATTTACAAAATTTTTGTGCTAAGATACAATTTAATTGTATCTTAATAATTTACAAAATAAATTGAATTAATCTAATTGTATCTTTTGATAAGAATTCTTTTTTAATAGTACATCAAGACACATATATAATTAACATGTATCATTATATACTAATATGTGAATGAAATAATTCAAACTTATACAGCTTTCCAAAGTTGTATTTTAATGTAAATATTATATTCTATATTAAAAAATTAAGTAAACTAAAACAGATACAGGAAATTCATTTTTTTAATTCAAATTATGACTAGCATATAAAATCAATGAAAGGAAATGTTAAGAAGTATTATCTTTGATATCACGTTTGCAAATTAAATAATTGTTTAATTCCAATGAAAAAAGTTCTAACACATTTAGACAATTTCATCATTTGGAACTTCCAATAATTATAATGATTAAGGAATTGAAATGTATGCTAGATAAACTCCTTAATACAATTTAATGTAATCAAATAAAAATCAAAAACCTGTTATTATTGATAAAAGTTAAAACAAACTCCTCATTAATCAGTAGGCTTATATATACAGTTTATTGATATTTGCTAATAAAAAAATCTTATTCATATAAAAGTTTTTTAACTTCTTAAATTTTAGAATAAAAAATTTTATAAATAACATTTAACTGAATGTGCACATAGCAATTTAATTTTAAAAAATAGAATTTATACTGTATCCAAATAATTCAAAGATTGAAAGACATAGAGAAACTCTTCTCTTAAAAATCATTATTGGTAATGCTTTTCATAAAAAATAATACGCATTAATTTTTTTATAAGAAACTTTGCTTTCTTTATGAGATTATATTTTAGAAAAACAAATGTTTGATAATAACATTTCATAAAAAAAAATTCTATTCTTTGATTCTTCTATGAAATAGAGTATTAAAAAAGAATAATATCATTTAAGTAATGAGTTTTAAAATGTAAAACAAAAATTCTTTTTTTAAATTTAACTTTCAAGCATGTTAATAAATTTAGAGTACAAAGCAATTTTTTCTAGCTGTTTGAATATTTAGAAATCATTGTGTAATTTCATAAAAATAATAAAATCCAAAGAAATGAACCATAAATTGTCAAAATAACTTAATATAAGCTACTGATAAAACAAAAAAGAAATTTCAAAATTTTCAATTGAAAATAAATTAACAAATATTTTTAAAAGTGAGTTTCTCATCACTGTAAGAAAAATTCATAAATGGTATAGCTTTATATTCCTACTACCATTGCTTGACAGTTAAAATTTATTAACAATTAAAAGTGCATAACTTATAAAATCAATGGTTAATCTCAGAAAACTTAAATATAAGAAGCAATCAAACTTTTCCATTAACTTTAATTAGAGTTTATTGAAATGTCTACAATAGTTAAAAACCCTGTAATAAATTTTATTTAATAAACTAATTCTTAACATAAATACGATGTAATTCAAATCAGAGTTACAAAAATAAAATTAGTGATAAGTAGTAAATAATTTGTAACAAGTAAAACAAATTAGTGAATAAAATTTGAAAAGAAATTCATAGCTTTTAGAATTAAGTTAATTAAAATAAAGTAAATGTGATAAAAATATATTTTAGTTTTCATATATATTTAAAAGGTATTGTATAGTATATGAAAATCCATTTTATAAGGACATCTTACCTAATTCTTTTCTTCGAACCGTTTTTTCCTTATTACCGTCAAGGAAATTTGTCAGTTCTTCCGTATTAAACGTCGCATTCTTCCTTTCTTTTGCTAAATCCTCATTAACCTTTTTACTTTCCATAGTTTAATAATTTTCCTACTTAAATTACAAAAAAATGTTTGGTGTATATCAATAATTTAAAAATGAAGTAACATGAAACAATTTATACCATCATCATAAATAAGAACTAATTGAAATAAGAAAAAGTATACTGAATGATGTGACAGCGCGATACACCTGCATTAGACAGGTTGAACTGAACTTAGCCGAAGGCTACTGAAAGTTTTGCTAGAGCAGAACATACAAAATAGTTTCATTTTTCTGGACCAATGAGAAAAAGGTAAGTAACAAGTGACAGATGAAAAACTTGATCTTATCAAACATCCGGTTAATGTGTGTCTGACTTGAATAAAAAATCTTTATATACATAAATATTTGTACATGAAAATCTTTACTAAGAGAAATAATTTTTATAAATAGTAATAAATGTAATAAAGACGTTTATAACTGACACATAAATTAAATGCTTAATTCCCATTACGCCATAGTCTTTGCTTATGGCGATCAAAGCTAATTAATATCGCTTATTTATATAAGCCAATTAATATTGCCTTTATTTTCACGAAAGTAGGATTATAAGACCAATGTCCAGAAGTAGTCCATATTTATGAATTATCGTCCATATTGCAAGCTTTGAATGAAAAAAAGTTTAGAGTATATTATTATTTTCCTTTGCAAATAATAATACCGTAAAGATGAAATACATGAGTTTTGAAATTATAGAAATTAGATTGGCTTAATCATTTCGCATATCTTTGATATTTGATCTGAGATATGCGAAGGAATCATCATGATCAAGGAAATCAAGACTTCTTTTATAATATACTGGCATCCAAAACTTAAGTAATAATGAAAATTTTTAAAAAAATAACCATGAAATTGCAGAAGAGGGGTTCTCATAATCTTTACAATGAACGCGCAACTCAGTAGAAAGGTCATATGTATACAAATATCGAAAACAAAACGTCAGAAGCGACATAAGCGTTGACAAAACACGTTTGGTTATAACTCACGTTGTTTTAAGACTACAGTAATAGTTTGGATCGAGACGCAATTAAAGGCCTTCGCTGAAAGTACAAGTGAGTTCTTTCGATGTCTAGAAGTAATTACCTGAACCACTTCACACGTGGAAAAATGATACGAAAACTGCATGAGAGGCTTAATGTGAATAGTACAAGTGAAGAGTTCAGAATCAACAAAAGCGTCGTTTTGAACTCTTGGAAAGCTTTCTAAACTATAGGAACAGCTGTTAAAAACGTTGGTGCTAGCCTCCTTAGGAATACAGCACCAGTGGATGACTGATATGTCATCCGGCAGGCGAAGAGCTCGAAACCAGTCAACAAAAGCCATTGCTCAGAAACTGTGTACCGCACAGGAGTGACAAATGTCGTGATTGTGTCAAGATACATTTACAAATGTGGCTTATTCATCAGCCGTCTGGAACGTTGCATTCTATTGAAAGATAGCCATTGACTCCACCATGGTGCAAAGAGCATAAAAACTGGATATTTCTTAAACAAAGTCGTATAATCTTTACGGATGAGAGTTGATTCAATGCTTTAAACTATTCTCAACACCATTTGATTTTGAAAGAGGTCTGCACAGTTTTATCCGAGTAACATTATTGAAAAAGACCGTTACCGTAGTTTTAAAGTTGTCTTGGTAGGCATTATGCTGAACGGTGGATTCAACTCTACGTTTTCGGTAGAGGTCCAATAATTATATATCACTATAGTAAACAGGTGACCCTTCCTCTATGTACGTCTGCTTTGAGGTGTCATTGGAACAGCTTTCATTGTATGGCTGAAAATGCACGACGCTATAGAGTCGTGCCTTTTATATATGGATGGTTTCATATATGGACTCCTGCTGTTCAACAGTATGGAAAGGAAAGACATCATTTAAAAGGATTCAGCAACGTACTCTCCTGATTTAATTCTTATAAAAAATGTGTAAGGTGTTTTAAAAGTCAACTTGCTGTATAATTACATGCTTCGTGAATCACCCAACAACTGAAATAAATACTGATTAAGAAATGAGCACTCTTACACCTCAAGTACTGTTTAATAATGTAATACTGGGTACTGGATTATGGCAAAAAACACTTGTTGCTTAAGCTTTGCTTACCAGTTTAGTACAATCAGAATAGTATTCACATAGTTTAATAGTCCATATTAAATATGAGTTTTCATGCAAAGTATGGAAATAATCTTAAGTGTTTCTACTAAGACATTTAATTATTGGCATTCAGCATTACTTTTTTGAAGCTATTATTGTAAGTGATTCTCTTTTTTTTTAAAAAAAGAGTGAAGGGAGAATACAAAATTCAAAAATGTTTATTATATGAAAGGATAAGTGATTTCTTTTCAAAGAATATACTACAAATATTACTTTTCTTTAAAAACATTGGGATGTACAGGTCAACGAAGGAACACGTTGGTCTGTGATGCAGGTCTAGGTAATTAGAAACGTAATCACTCCGAATAATTTAAAAAGGGAATGGCTCACAGAATTTATTTACTATTATGAAACTTGCTTCGTCCCTTTCAAAATCTATTTTTGCATGTACTTTTGTTTTCAAAAATTAAATATAATTTATATTTTTTGTCATAAATTATTTCATTACAACCCAGACAAAGTTTGTGAGAATAGAATTTTAAATATTGCAAACTTAAAAAATGCTAAACATGGATGACATCAATGAGAATGAGATGCTGAACATTGGAAACAAGTATTTTTATAAGTTCTTGCCAATTTAGATGGCAATAACTGATAAAATTTGGGTTTGATTTAATGACAATGATCCTTTTCAGTATTTGAGTATTGACGCTTGTCTAGGAATTCTGAGATACCCAAACGAAAAGTCTAGCTGCCAAAAGACGGAAAATCAATTAACTGTTTACTTTCAAGTGAGTTCATATAAAAAAAAAAACTTGAGATAATAATTCTAGGTATTATTTTATTTTTCTATGTAAAAAAGTAGCAAAATACTGTTTTACTAACGTCTCATTTGGTAAATAATTGTTGATTCCTCGTAATCTTTTTTTTCTTCTTTGTTTTGCTTTTGTCCTACCCAGTGAACAGTTCGGAAATATAAGCTATTGAGTTTAGCTTCTATACCATGATTTATTTCGATTTTCAGGAGCAATCATACCTTAGAACACCATCATATTTAACTCTTAACTTAGACTCATCAGAATATACTATTTATTTGTGACAAAGCAGTTCCATTTTTAAATCCATATTCTTATAGAGAAAAGAGTTCTGCAATCATTGGTGTAGCAAGCTGGATGCGGGGTGACCTTTCCGAAGTTGCTATTAGGTGTGAACCTGGTACTTCCTTTGAAAGGGTGACAAAAATGGCCGCTTTCGATTCAGTAAAATAATGTATGAGGTAATTAATGTCACATTAGCTAACTGTAGCAAATTAAGGGTGCATAATTAGATGCAGCAATTTAATATTATTATGAGGTGCTGGTGCTTCAGAGAAAAGGTCTTTCTTCTTCATTTGCTTGGAACTCTCTATTGCTCAAATAAGGGAACATTTGGTCCTTTTTTCCCACTCCATGTTGTTCAATACATTATTTTACTTGTAACTTGAATGTCATAACTACATAATCTAAGAGGAAATGATTTAAGAATAACGATTCAAAAGCATTTAACGTTCATGAAACTATATCTCGTTATCCAGGAGTATATTTTGGTCTAAACTTACAATGAAAACAATTTTTATCAATGGAAGAACCTAAAATGAAAAACACTAATTTTGGGTGTAAATAATATACCACTCTAATAAAACAAATAATAATTAACTATAAATTTTTTTAAACATTCATTACAACAACCACATTACGTTTTTAGGCGTGCCGTGGAATAAGAAATTCAATCTGTTCAGCACTGTAGCATCCTTGAAAAAGGAAAACATTTGGAAATATTTTATCAATATTTCTTAATATTTTAATAAAGGTGTTTGTTAGTAGTAACAAATTAATGTAAATTGTTTGTTTCAGTTGAAAAAGAAATTGGTGGTGGTGGGTCTAATCCCCCACCTGGTTTAGTAAAACTAGACCAGATCCATGGCGGAGGAAAAAAAAATGTTTATTTCATTTATGAATTTATCAACGTTATTCAAAATGAAAAGCACAAATTAAGAATAATTTTGTCTTCCATTATTCAGTCTACGTGAACTTTTTTAATGATTATATAAATATAATGACCAATTAATAATATTTTGCTCTGATAATATTTTTCAGCTGAATAATACATCATTATGATTTTTGAAAGTGAATTTATTATTAATAAATTTAAAATATGAAAAGTTTTGTAATAATTTTAATGTTCTAATATATTAGTTTTCGTATAAAAGCTTTATTTAAATAGCAATATTTAGCTTATATTCCCTTTTATGTATAAAAATGTGAATTTTAATATTATTTTGACAATACGATCATAAAAATATCGCTTATAAAACAATTTAATAAAAATAAAATCATTAATGAAATTTTGTATAAAAATGTTATTAAAAACAAATTGCGTTAAACACCACTTTGAAAAAAATTTATAATAAAAATAAATTCTGGTTTTTATGTAAATGAGTTCTTCTTTTAAGAAAGTATATATTTCAAAATCCGAAGGAAATATTGCTGAAACATTAAAAATAAATCAACATCTTTCATTGGTCAAACATATTAAAAGTAAGTTAATATTTTTCATTGGTAAAAAAACCGACTGAGAAAACTTCTGAAAGTAAAAATCATAAATGAGAATTAGTAAATAAATAAATATCTTAAGTTCTAAATTTAAAAACCAGTTAAAAAAATCACAGTTGATGAATGATTAATTTTATTATTTGCATTTATAGAAAACATTTTAAATAAATAAAGAATTCCAGCTAAAACAAATAAAAAATAATTATTTATTATTTTTACTAACGTATGATGTAAAAGTCTCGATGATGTAAAAGTCTAACTCGATTGCAAAAGCAAGTCCATTTAAAATTAATTTTGAGTATGTTTTGGTTTAATTCTCAATATTGAATTGTATTTTTAATTTACTAAAGAGAAAAGAATTATAGAGATTTTCCTTATGTCAACTGATTCATTTAAAACATACCATTACCATGTAAAAAATTAGTTCATCAATGAACTAGCTATTCATTTTTACCAATAAAAATATGTTCTTTAAGTTGTTGATAGATTTTAATCCCCCCCCCCCTGTAACTTACAACTTTTCCATCCCTGACTTTCCCATAAATTAGTAGAGAATATAATCTAATATAAATATATTAATAGATAAATTAAATTTTAATTACTATCAATGCAGCTATATGTAGAAATAGTCCTCAGAAACAGCAAATTGAAATTGCCATAGGTGTATGAGAAGTACTTATCAAATTAAAAAAAAAAAAAAAAAAAAAGAAGCTGTATACATATGAATTAATCAGCTTAGGAAATTATAACTTCTCATGCTGCATTTTTTGATTGATAATATGAGAAATTGCTTTAAATACAAATAACTTTTATCAATAATAAAATTAAACTTTTCCTTCTATTGAAAAAAGTTGCTCAATGGAGAGTTAAAATCTGGTGAGTTTGCACTTTATCAATTTAAGAAATAATTGTTAATAGTCTTATCCTACTAATTTTGTTATTTAAGATAATAGCTATAAATCAGTACAAAAATAATTTTTTTCAAGAAACAGGGATAATGTTAATTAAATTTTAATTTACAAAATGTGATATTACATAAGGAAAACTAAAATTCAATGATATAAGATCTAATTTCTAATACGGCTACACTACATGGAGTTTTATTACATTAAAATGACAATTTTAAAACTAAACTGGATTAATTTTTTTGTAGCATTTAAGTAATTTATAGTAGGGGAGGAATGAGATCAAGAGGTAACTTTTAAGAACTATATTAAGGAGCCTAATTAATTGTTAAAAAACCTCAACCTTGGGTTGAAATAAGGAATGGATGTTTGCTCAAGCTAATGAAGATTGCTCATTGAGGAAGGAAGGACATTAAAATTAGAGGAATTAAGTTCAGAATAGATGATATTGTTTTGAAGGTGTGTGGTCATACCTTTAAAATAATTCATGACCCACATGGAAAAGCTAAAGAAAAAGCCTTTTAAACAAAATAATTTCGTTATTGAATAGAGGCAAATTTAAAAGAAGTTCCTAATTGTTTCTTTGAAAAGTGTATTTCAAGAAATCTCCTTATCTTATAATTAACTTTAGCTTTGTGGTTTTTAATAAGCTTTAACTTATTTTTCATAGCAAGTTATTACTTATTTAATTAAATTCACATTTACTACTTATTTGGTGCGAGTTAACTAATATCTAGCACTGATGCACCTAAATTTTATGGATGTATTGGACAATTAATGTTTTTGGAAAATTAAACTCCAATAATGTTGTAATTTAGTCAAGATTTAAAAAAAAAAAAAAAAAAAAAAAAAAATGTCGGCTTGTAATAGCCGATTTGCTTCCCATATTCTAAGAGGAAAATTATGAGAACTTAATTTGACAATATTTATTCCAAGAACTTCATTTAAAAAAACGCTTTAAAAGTAAAAGTAAAGTATAAAAGGTTTTAAAGTATTTTATAAATATTGTGTAAATGAGATCCAAAGCTTATATTATGACAAGCTTTTGACTTGTTTTACAAATTGCTTTTATAGTTGACAATGAAGTTGTTAAAATAGTACAAGTTTTTAACCCTAAAAATAAAAAAATTCTTTTTAAAGGCATTTTCAAAAATGTTAATTTTTAATGTTTGCTTCAGTAAGAGTAAAATACATATTATAGACATTGATGGGGGAAAAAAACCAAATAATGCATTTTTTATGCTTATTATGATAACAAAGATGTTTCTTTTTTAAAGTTATACATATATTACAAATTATGTGATTATAAATACTTTTGTGATAGTTAACAAGTGTGAGTTATTAATCTTTATATGTTTAATTTTCTCATCAAATATATGCACATAAAGAATTAGAATTTGATTATCAACTCATATTTTCTGTACTATATACTCAGCCTTTCATCCCTTCAGTGGATTGATAAAACTGAGCACTAAGTATACTTGGGAACTAAATGCTGAGAGTTTCATGTTAAGCTGACCACGTAACCAAGACATATGACTCACAATACAGAATCCTTGGTCAAGAAAAAAAATGGGCACTGTAGGCCTTGGCTTCCCAATTGATGCTGTGCCAAAGAGTTTAGTTGAGGATTCCATGTACACATAACAGAATATAGGAAATTTTAAAAGTTTGAGTGGAATTTTTAAAGATTTTCAATTCATAAGAAGTTTTACAAGTGGTCTTCAAAAGTAGATAGAGCTGACCATTTAAAGCTTGTTTTTGTTCTAAGTACTATTAGAATTGTATGAGATACTGACTCATTAATATTGCTTTAATTTCATATGTTAAAGAATCATTTTCCAACAAAGTATAACCTTTTTCCTGCTCACATATTTGTGAATTTTATGCAAGAGTTTTAACAGTATTGATAATAACTATGAGAAAATTGATTAGTGGCACATTAATCATTTCTAAAGATGATAAAGAGAATACTTTGTGGCTTTTTAAAGGTTTTTTAAGTAAATAAAAAGATTAAAAGCTTGAGTAAATATATTAAAAAAAAAGATTAATTAGATTGTCAATAAAAAACACTAGCCATCACAATCTACTTTTAATATACTTTAAGCCAAAATAACAATCAACTATATTTGGCTCTTATACAAAAGGCAAAGTTTGAATAAGATTTACACATTGAAGTTTCACTTGATAAAATTTCGGTTGAAAATACCTAGGAAATATGTTTCATGCCCATACTTTATGCCTACAGAAAAGTATAATCATTCTTATAGTGCTTAAACATTTCACATTAAAAGCTTTTACAAATTTATTATAGTCAAAAGCAAATTTTTAGATGTTGTGATGTTTGTCACATCAATGAACATTTTAGCACACAAGCACTAATTAGACCTACAGTTTAAAGTTAATTCCAATCTACCACAAATAAATCCATGAATTCTTGAATTGAAGACCTGAGTACAAACCATTTAGCTACCGGTTTAGCTAGATATTGCGAAGAGTTTACAAAATGAGTTACAATAGCAAAAATTGGTAAAAGAAAGTTTTGGTCAACAAAGGCAGGCAAATCTTATTTTATCTAGAAAGGTTAATATAGCCCTCTTGTAAAAAGTATATACCTACTTTATGACATGGCAAGCAACTACATGTTTAAAAAGTTTATTACATTTTCAATTTTTTCTCTAGTAAGAATAAATTCTTATCCCTAGATTTTGAGATGGATGGATGGTTCCAAATTCCAGAGTGTGTGTATTGTCATAATTATTTCATTAAACATCTAAATTTTATAATTAGGATTCTTAGTATAAAGAGGGTTTTTAAAAAAAAAATAAAATAAAAAGGAAACTAATGAATGCCATGTATTTTTACTAAGATATTTAATTAATATAATCATCAAAATGCAGGAGCTTTGAGAAATTTATAATTTAAATTCTAAATCTGGTGAATGATTTTTTTCTTAAGGAGTGGGCTAAGTATCAAAATAAATTGTACTATTTTCCATAAAAAAAATTAAAGAATTTTTTAAGGCTTAATTATTTATTATAAATTGCAGTGATTTTCTAGTCATAGTGAGCCATAAAATTAGTAAGTTCTGCCATGTTTTAAATACTACACAAGACAAAAATTTTATATAAAAAATGACTATCAATAAGATTAGCATTTTATTCCTTATTCAAGAAACTCTTTTATTCTGTGTCAAGGATTTTGTAATCTATTATTTATAAATCAACAACCATTCTTGCATATAAGAATTAGACTGGGACATATAGTTTCAAGTGGATTTCAAACTACAAATATCCAAACCAAAGGTGGAACTGGAATCCATGAATTGCTAAAAAGAAAGTTACAGTGCAAACCAGTCAACTTGGCTTTTATAAACAGTAAAAAAAACTAATCAACTATCAGATTAATACTGAAATTTCATTAAATCATATTAATAATTATAGGGGAGGTCTTAGCAAATGTTTAAGAGACTGAATAATTTTAATAAAAATATTCGAACATGGAGAAGAATGAAATATTTATAGAATATTCAAGTTCTTTAATAAATTTGTTATAAGGAAATATTATATATTATTTTGATATAATGATTTTGAATTACCATTTAAAATACCATTTTTGGATATGTACAAGTAATTTAGTTTAAAATGTACATGTCTATAAATCCAAAATAAAAAAAGTTAATGTAAAAGAGAGGGATAAACATAAATAACTTGATTTATAATAAAATACAAAAGAGCAACAATTAGTGTATAACAAGCCAACTTTATTGATTAAGGATTACTACATCAAGCTTCCAACATGCTTAGACAAAACTTTTAATAAACATTTAACAAGCTGTGTATTCTTTAGAAATTGCAACATATTTAATCAATAAGAAACAGATTTTACATGAATGTGTTTAAAGTGAAGAACTTGAAATACATCATTTACATATAAATGACAACTGGATAAGTATCACAATCATAATCACTAATGTTGAAAATGGACACAACAGGGGTGACTACTTAGAATAGCATCAAAATATTTAGTCACAAACAGCATATAATACTAGTATATAAATTTTTTTGTTTCAACATTTACAAAAAGGTAGAATATATCTTGAAAAGCTGACATTTTCGTGCAAGAAAAATTTAAATGTTTAAAACAAAAGTTTCCTGGTACCTATCTACGAAAAAGTGGCTAGTTACAACACTTTATCCAAGCATGGTTCTTTGCATTAAGTACATAGCATGCAAGTCTTTTTTCTCCTTTTCAGCCTTCACTTATAAAAAGAATTAATGAAGAAGGAATGGTAAAAAGTGTTACTGATCTTTTTTCTTCTTGCCCAGAGGCATTTTGGCATTAACCCTGGAAAAAAAATTCAATATTCATTTAAAACTTTTATAACAGAAAATATCAGTTCAAAAGAAAAAAAAAAAAACTTCAACTAAAAGTTTTAAATAAAAAGAAAAGAAAAAAAATAGTTAAGTTTTAAGAAGGAATAAATGATATTTGTTTCAAGACATGAATTTGGAAATATGTCATGACATTTTTTTTTCAATTTTATCAGATGCCATAAAGAAAATTATTCATTTACATTTTAAGCACTGATTTAAATTAAGAAGAAAGACTTTAATACTGCATTATATTTTACGATACTTCATGGGGGAAAAAACTGTTTACATTAAAAAACATTTAGATAATTTATATTAAAGTGTAAGTAAAAGATAGCACATTTTTCAAAATAAATAATGCAACATTTGAACATTATAGTAATGCTTTCTTTCTGCAAATAGCTGTGGAAATGAAAAAATTCTAAATTACAGGTTTTAAAGTAATTTTTTACATTAAAAAATTGCACCTAGGCTGATGTCAATCATGTAATCTTTTCTAAAGGCAGTTAAAATTTTTGGCAAACTTCTGAAGGCTAGAGGTTTTGCATTAGGCTGACCACCTAACTAAGACATAAGCTTTGCACCACAAGGCACTTGGTCAAGAAATAAGATATAGGCTCTGTAGGCCTTGGCCTCATGAGAACAGCTGTGCCATTGTGTTTAGTCTGATTTTGATTTAACAAATTGTATTAATATTACATTACAATGTGATGCTAAAGTCTATTCATAAAAGCAATTTCATAAGACTTGCCTGAAGTCTTAAATATTATCAATCAAACCTCAGTATTTAAGTATCTTTAATTTTTACTTAATATTTTTTTAATCATTTTGAATTCTTTGGAAGTTTATGCAAGTAAAAATAATTGAATCTGAAAAATTCATTATAATTTTATAAGATTATTTCTTAAAATAGTATTAACTGTTTTGAAAATTTTCTATGATTACATCCCTTGAGCTTAGAATCATAAATTCTAAAATTTTATTAACTGTATCTAGCAATTCAAATGCTAAGTATGGAGAACAGTAAAAACAGTCAGATTTCATTTTTAACAATATGGCAAAAGAATTAAAAATCATTAATTTGCAAAATTTAACATAATTTAGGAGAAGCATGTATGCTATATAACATTCAGGTATCTAAAGCATTTTGGGTATTTGTTCTATTGGGTAGACATATAATCTATAAATATATTCAGAATAAAGCACATTAATTTTTTCAAATTTATGAATTGGCTATTTGAAATGTGTAAATACCTCATAGATTGGTAGTAATAACATGTTTAAATGTAAGATATATTTAACTATTACTTTGCGCATATATACTTTAAATAAAATATTGACTTAAATGTAGAAATTACTATAGTATAATGCCAATTCCTCCAAACTTTTTTATTAATTTGTTGCACAAAACTAATTAACCATTATAAAATATATTTTATGTCCTTATATATTATATATGTTTAGCGATGATTTATATTCATTACACAAGTGTCGCATTTTAGATTTTTGCCTATTAATACTAATTTTTATAATAATTTAAAATATTTTATATTTATTTATTATTTCAATTTTATTTTTATCTTAATAAAAATAAAACTTATCAAGCTTAGAACTCTATTTCAAAGTTTTGATTTTAACTTATAACAAAATTTTAAAATTACTTTTAGTAATAAGTAGAAAACGTTTTACCAAAATGCAGATTAAAAAGCTTCTGAGATGTGAATATTTCAATAAGTGATGAATATTAGAGAAATCCAAACATTAACTTAAAGGATTTCAACAATTTTAAGGGCACATGATGTACTCTTTTTAGGTTAGTTTTAACACATTTAATCTTTTCTTAGCTTCATGGCAGCAACATGATCAAAATTTTCTTTCAATGTCTGCAAATGTTAATTTATAGACATTAAAATTCCTATCAGAATTATGCAACATTTAAAAACATATCATTAAAACAAGTTTTCACATTAGCAAAAATTAGAATGTTGTTATTAGTAGCAATAATTTGGAGTTGAAATCTAACCAATTTCCAATTACGTATATTCTGTAAATATGTTTCTATAATTAAAATACATATTGAAAACTACCAATATAAAACAATTGGAAAATATTTAAATTATTAAATAATTAATGTAAAATATAATTAAAAATAATTAATGTAAAGCATAATTTTACAATGAGAAAATGAAAGTTATAGGAGAATTTCATTTAGAATCATTATAAAATTATATATAACTTACATTTCAATCACTTCTTTTCCTTTTGTGCATACAAGATCAGCATACATATCTATTTGCGCCTGGAATAAAGTATATAAATACTGAAACAACTATACTTAATAATGAATCTAATTTTTATAATCATATGAAACATAATTTAGAAATTCGATGTTTCTGTTCTAATGATTAATGTTTTCTATTGGAAAAAAAAATATTTGTTACTTAATTCTACAAAAAGCTACAAATATTTATAGTTTCATTATAAATATTAGCACAATAAAACTTTTCATGAGGGAAAACTTACAAGATAGTGTAAGCACAAAACTAAATTGATAATTATTAGGATTTAAGGAAATAATTATTATGCATGTAAGACTTTTGACTGACATGTCATTCTACAATAACTTATTTGAGCGCTAAATTTGACTAATAGTTTAAAAAGTATATTCTGAACTACAGGGGTCGGAGTACAGAATTTTTTTTTTCAGGACACTATTTTCAAGAAATATCAGGACATTTTTCAGGACATATTTCAATAATTAAAGAAAACCAATGTTACTTTTACATATTAATTTCTGTTTTATGCATAAAACACATTTTAGAAAGGAATAAACTATTTAATAAATTCTAAATTTTTTAATTTTTAATAGAACAATATGAAAAATAATACAGAAATTTAAACTTTTTATACTGAACATTTTCTGAAAATTAATAAGTTACATGATAAATGCTTTAAATTAACAGTTAATTTATGTATCATTGAATAATGTTCATTTTGAACTGGATGCATTAGCATTTAATTCCAATTATTTAATTTGCACTTTTTTAATAATTTGCACTTTTTTAATTTATCATTCACAGATGCAATTTCTGCATTAGCAGCAGACAGCATCATTTGTCCAACTTTCACATCACTCATATTATCATCACTGATAGCACATGCTATTTTTTTAGTTGCATCATCCAAAAGTTTTTGAGCTACACACTGATTATCAAGCAAATTTTTTATTTTTTCCTCAAGTTCATTAATTTTTTCTAATAGGTGCGATTGTTTAAACTTTTTTTTCACTAGTAACTTCTACATCTTCCTCATCCTTTCTTTTCTTCTCTAATTGTGTTACATCTTTTGATTTTTCCATATATCATGCATATTCTGCATGAGATTTCTGAATATAATGCATCATTTCTTTGGTATATGGAATGGAGGAAACAGAATTGCCATGCATTCGAATAACATCATGACAAATCCGTAAACTTTGAACGGTTAATTCCGATAAAGAAGGTCTCTCCTTTGTCACAACATAATTGTTAGTTGAAAACCCTCTTTCTGGTTGGGAATTTACATTCAATAACGACAAACATGCTTTAACCACTCTAGAAAGAGTAGAATATTTTATATAACCACCAGCATCTTTTATATTGAAAACCGCATTCCAATATTTACAGATATTTTGATCATTATCATAATCATTCACAATCAAAGTCACATCTTCACACATGTAAAGAATCCACTCTTCATTCATCTTATCAAAATCTGAAGAAGTTTTATTCACATGAGGAATATGTTGAATTAATCTGCTACATGAACTCCTAGACTCTTCCTTTTTTCTATTATAAGGAGACAAACACTGGAGATCTTTGAGTAAAGGATTTGTTATAGGAAGTTTTTGAAGCAAATGCTTTGAAGTTGCTATGTAGCAGCTTCTAATACTTTGTAGAAATGTTGTTTTATCAGTAAGTTCTTCCAGCATTGCTTTTGCACCATGACCTACTTCAATCTTGTTTAAATTTAACCAATTTTTTCCTGAATCAACATTAATTTGTAACAACTTTACTCCATTTTTTTCACAGATTTCTTCTGGGTTTAAAAATTTAAACATAATACTGCGAACAAGTTCATTTAACTTACTGTACATCACATGTACTAAAGGTTCGACTTTTTGCATTAGAAGTAAATAAGGTTCAAATGTTTTACAAAAAAATGAAACAAAATGCAGATATGCCAAAGTCTTGGGTCTTTCAAATGTTTTATAATCCGAAGATGTCTATCAGAAAGAGGAGATTTTGACTCTTTAGGTATTTTAACAATGAAATATTCCTTTAGAACATCATATTGCTCAACAATTCTCTCACAAACTGAGCCCAAAGTTAACCAACGGCTCTCAACATGACGAAGGAAACTATGTCTAGCTAAAGTTTCTTCCAGTATTTCTAACTGTAAGGAATGATAATCTTCCCTTCTTGCAGGAGATAGCTTGAAAAATTGATGAATATCTATAGCAAATCCATCAATATTACATTCAATTTTATCAATACCCTTACGCAGTGCTCCATGGATTATGTGTAAGCAACATGTACCCAAATCAATTAGTACTGGTAAACTTTGCTTACTCAGTTCACTCTTTATTTGCTTTAAAAATGCTAAATTAACTCTTGGTCCATCCATTGACAACTGCATTAATTTTTCTAAATTCAAACCATTATTTTGAATAAAACTTAATAAAATTTTTACAATTTTATTGGCTTCAGCATGCCCTAAAAAATGTGATTCGAGGTAACAAATGACATTTTTACCTTGTTTATTAGACCAATATGAGATGTAAATATCCAACTGTTTCTTTATTTGTTTTGTAGTAGTTTCATCGAAAAGTAAAACAAAATATGAAGTGCCGATATCCCGAAACAAAAGAGTTTTGAAATACGGACCTAATCCAAAATTAATCATATACCTTACTTTTTTGTCAGATAATTTGAGATTTTTTGCTATGGAGGAATCATCAAAAATTTCTCCGTAAATGTTAGCTAAATCATTCAAAGATGAAAAAGAATAATTATTTTTTATTGCCACTAAAACTAAAATGGTTTCAGCTTTAATGGTTTTCTCTGATGTCGTTTTGGGGAGCCATGATTTGTTATTCACTACTACAGTCGATGTCGAGGATTCAGATGAAGTTGATGACGTGATAGTAAATAGTGTTTGATTCTTGTAACAGTTCACAGCTTTTTTGTGTTTTAATCCATCTGCATGCGCAAGCACTTGTCTAAAACCCATATTTGAAACACTGAATTTGCTTTTGCATACGAAGCACTCCACAGAATGAACATCGTCAACACTTCGGCACCATGTCTTGATTAGGCATTTATTCCCATCTTGCAGTTCCAACCATTTGTCGGAAAATTTCGTTTTCCTTGGCATTTTTTAAAAAAAAATTAATTGTTTTCAAAAAATAAAATTCTGAGCTTGCTAATAAAAATTTTTCAAAACACCCATCAAAATCTTTCAAAATAGCGCGATAAGCATTTCAAGCATGCGCATAAACGTAGCCCAATAATTCTCACAATTTCGATATCATTGTAAATAGTTGTGCACTACTAAAACCAGAATCTTTGTTTGTAAAGGCACAAAATAGAATTTAATGGTAAACCCGTACCTAAATTTTTTTGACTTTCAGACATGCGTGAGCAATGGCTGAAAACGAGGCGGAGACGAATGTATGGCAACCCTATTTCCGGTTTGAAAGAGAACAAAAAAGGGGGAAATTTTTCTCTTTCTTTTTGCATAGAAAGCAGTTGAAAGAAAAAATATATTCCACTGAAAGAAAAATTTACAACTGAAAAATATAAAATAATTAATTGAAATTAAACTTTCAAAGGAATGTAATAAAAAATTAAGGAATTCCAGGATTTATTTTGAAAAATAAGGACATTTCAGGACGTTTTTTAAAAAATCAGGAATTTCAGGAATATCAGGACAACTCCGAGCCCTGGAACTACTATTAAAATCTATATTTAAAATGAGGAAAAACTTCACAACTGATAAAAGCATTCATCATTCAATAAACACCTAGACAGTTTAAGACATCTTTGATACCATTTGTCTGTAAAACAGTTTACCTTCTCTTCTCTCAATAACTATGGAGCTTAAAGGGGCAATACAATTTTCATAAAATTCAAGCTTTTATTTCTTAAAAGTGAATAGCATTGAAATGCAAAATATCAAAATTAAATTTATCAGTTTGAACACAGACATAAAAGAAGTTGAATGATTAATTTTAATTCTGAGAAGTTCTACTTATGAAAATGAAGTACAAAAAATTACTATATTTCTTGACATTTAACCCTCAATTGTATATTAATGATTCAGCCTTAAAATATTTTTAAAATAATTGAGATTCATTTCATTAAAATAATTACTCACATTACCAGCAACAAAAGAATTTATTGCTTCTCTAAAATTTTAAGAATTATGCATAGTTAAAAAGGAACTTTAAACAATGGTATGTCTGTCTTGAATAAAGTTCAAATGCAATGGAAATATTCATTTGAATACTTATATTTATCATACAAATATATTGAGAATGTTACTAAACAGAACTACGATATGTTGTAAACTTTCAATTCACACATTTTTACATTTGATCGAACAATGAAAAATTATATAATTTAAATGATATAAGACATACAAAATAAACAAAATTGTAACACACACAAAAAAATTTACAACACAAAATCAGCTTACCTTGTTAGTTTCATAAACTTTAGGCAAAGTAAATGCTGATATTACAACTAAAATATAAAAATATACAATATTAATTTATCAGTAAGAAAATTTATAGCTTACTTTTAATTATTCAATGAAACCATTAAAAGATCATTAATTGGTTCTATGTCAAACACATATTCCCCACAATAAAAAATTATATAAAATAATAAAATCAATTTTTGACTATCATAAAATTTAACAAAAGTGAATGCCTCAGATTTTATGTAACACTTAGCTATTCCAAACACTTCATTCTTTCAAGTACATATTTATAAATCATAATTTATAAATATATACTATATTTATAAATTACGATTATACAACTTGACCTTATTTGCATCCAAATACTTTCAGAATTATTTTTTATTTTAAGAAAACGTCCTTTAATGTTACATTGTTTAGCATTAAAAATGTTGTTCAATAATAAAATCTGGAAAATGGAATTTTGATGAAATTAAGGCTTCATTTCAAACATTAAATATGAGTTATATAGTTTGCCATTGAATTGATATTATAAGTTTATTTCTCAAATATTATGATGCTTAAATTTTCATTATTTAATAGCTTTTGACAGCTTATTTAAAGCAGTGTATAAGCTTCATATTTAAAATGTATTTAAAAAGTAATTTTAAAATCGATTTTTCATTTCCTTTTACTTACTTAGAATCTCTTATAATAAGAAATAAAATTCAAATGCTCATAATCTATTTCAAGAAAATATTTTATTTTTGCTTAGAAGAAAGTTTAACATTCATAAATTTTTGTGATTTAATTTCTGATTAATTAAATACTTTAGAATATTATAAATAGGTTTAAGATCTGATATGATTAATAAAATTAATTAAAAATATTAGCAATTTATATTTGTTTACTCTTTTAACATATTTATTAAAAAATATTTGTCAATGTAACTTTGCCTTTTCATGTGCATTAAATATGCACAAAATAATTGCAACTCTCTTAAAGAGAAAATGAGTTTTTGTTAAAATTATAACATCTAAAATGATGAAAGCAATTTATATTATTTATTCAAAAAACAATAGCATTTTGTTGAAAATTTTCATGATTAAGTAATACAGCATTAAAATTTCATCATAAGGAGAATATTTTCTAGTGATAGTCAGAATGAGAATAAGAAAAATTCACAACTTATCAATTAAAAATTTTACATAGGTTAATATTTCAAAACTTTTGTTTAAAATATTAATTGTCAATATAAGATGCATAATAATTTAGTCATAAAGATAATTTTGGAAATGTATCTATCATATTTTTTTATAAACAAATTTAATTGCATTACATAATGGAAATTGCTCTGCACAAAGAAACATATTTCAAAATTTAAAACAGCATCTATATAAAAAAAATTTTATTTTTATTTATCAAATTAGAACATTTGAATTTCTTATCCAATGATTAATACAGTAAGATTAAATAAAACAAGATTTAGAGAAAGTTTTTTTATTGATATGAATAGTTTATTGTATAACTAAATCAGGGATATTTATAAAACAACTTACAAATTTAATGAAATAATTTGAATTTTGCTTGATACATAGCACTTTCTATTAATTTTTTAGCAAATATTCATATTCATTAACTCTGAAAATAATATTTTTCTATCAATGTGTCTTACAAAGTTTTAATTTTCTCTTTAAAACTAAATATTCAAAATTAGGAAGATAATTTTAACATTTGAAGGTATCAAAAAATACACTAATTAAATTATAATAGTTCAATGACATTTATTTATTAGATAAGACATTCTTAGAACAAAAAATCTTCTGTTTAAACAGTGAAATAAAAAAATAATTAATCCTCATTTTTTAACACAAATCTGATGGTTTGATGGCTTTACAATTCCTGCTTGCCTATTTTTAAAATTAAAAAAAAACTTTTCCACAAACAATACAATTGTTAATTTTAACATGGTCTAAAATAAAAGCTTATATTAGAACTTAAAGATTTATATTGTAAAAAAAAAAAATAAAAAAAAAAAAAAAAAAAAGTAAAGAAAGTTTTATTTCATGGCATTAATATAAAGTTTCTTAATATTATCCAAAGGTAGAATTTTATGCTTTCCTATTTAAAAGTTTATACAAGAGTTTTTTTTTTTTTTTTTTTGGATAAACAAACTCTTTTTGGCTTAAGACTAGGTGCCAGTATGGGTGATAAAATGCGGCAAATTGGCTTGGAATAAGTTTGTATGACGCAATGTGATTGTGTACACAGGCAAAATTTGTTGTGTGTGCTAGACACCCTAGAAACATTTGATTAGTAATTTGTTTTTATTTGATTTAAGTTCGAGCTTTTGAGGTGTATAATTTAGTATTTATGTTTTGAAATCTTTTAAGTTGAAAGTTTCTGAAGATTAATTTGAAATGAATTTTTTTATTTTAAGTTTCTTAGGCAAATATTTATCTTGGGAAGTTTAACAAATATATTTTTGTATCATTTTCATTACTTTTGAATTATTATTTTTCCTCGCAAAGTATGGCTACATAATCATTCTGAGAATATCATGAATGAATTTTTGGAAGTATAAAATCTGTTTTCAAGCAGTGTTGACAATTCTGCAAGCAACAATGATAAGTGAAATATTTTATGTTTTTAATTAATACTATTGTTTTATGTTACATATTAAATATTGTTTATTAACATTTCATATAGTTATATTTATTCAGAATAGTGATGTTGATTGATTAGAAATTTTGATTTTTTATAAGAATGTATATTTAGGTTATAGATTTATTTCTATTGCTCAGTGTAAAACAAAGCTAGATTGCACTACACTGAATTTTTTTTTTTATTATTTATTTTTTTTAAGGCGAGTGCCACTTCCAGGTTATTTAAAATTCAAGTTTTCATATATATGCATTTTATTTACATGACAGATTTTGCTTTAACGACCCGGTTTGATGCAGTCTAAGAATCTACTACACTTTAATGTCAATCTCAATATCCGGTTACCGTATTTTCCTGTATATAACCTGAAGTGGCGTATTATCAGCACATCCTTTTTTTCGAGTAAAAGAAAAAAGCGTCTAAAATATGTACTGTTAATAATACGAGAGTCACATTCAATAAAAAAATGTACAGTACGATTAAAAATATAATAAATTGTAAAAAAAAAAAAAAAAAGCATTTATTATGAAAAAGATCTGTCCAGTTCCACCTCATCACAAAGCATGATAAACTTGAGATGAAAGCACGAGATCAATCAAGAGCGATAATTTTGAGAAGATTCTTGTAAAACTTATTGATATTAAGCTTCTAATAACTTTTAAAATGATGTTAGACATATTTAAAAATATATATATATTTACTTCCTTAATATTTAAATTAAAAAAATTGGATTATTTACAAACTGCTTATTTTATACAATTTTCTTTTATACCTTATGTGCTTTGTTTTTCATTTCATATTAACAAGTTTGTCGCCATTTTTTTTATTTGCTTTCGCTATAGTTTTTATAATTTAAATCTGCTGTGTAACTGCTGTTTTTGCTTACATATGACGACATATGAATTTGAGAATTTTTAAAATGAAACAGCTCAAGTCAAGGCAAATTACAAAATGTCGTTAGCAAATTTACAAATATAATATCATTAGGAGGAACCAAATATGTTTTTGAATGTAATTAGACACAGCCGATTATATCTTAAATAATTCAGGTGTGTCTTGCTATCAGCTGTTATTTATTTTATGAAACAAACAGTATTTCTTTCAAAACTTTCTTGTAAGTTTTTCTGATGGAGAATGGTTTTTTTACACATTATCCGCAGTAGCGTATAATACGCACAATGAAATTCGGAACTTTTTTAACACATAATCCGCAGATTAAATACAGGAAAATATGGTAATTAGAATTTTCATAAAAATGCATTTTATTTACATTATAGGTTTAGCTTTATAGTCCGGTTGTATGTTTGTTGACTGAGCGATACTTAGTATATATTTGTTTTTAGAATGTAATCTTTGTAAAATTAATTTTTATTCGCATTTTAATATTTCTGTAATGAGTAATTATAATGAAATATTCTAAACTTGTATAGTTGAAATTTAAAATAGCACTGAATATTTGAAGTTTAAAATAGATCTGCAAAGTTGAATATTGAGCATGATTGATATTTGACAAACTGAATATTGCATGTAGTGAAGTAATTTAGGTTGGCAAGATAGTTGTGCAGCAATTGGTGCAAAAATTGGAAGTTGTCCCAAACCCATACAGTTACTTAGTCTTTTAACCTTTTTCTTTATTTGGAACAAGTTTCTCATCCGGAGCTAAAGATAAACACAGACAACCTTTTCTTTTTTTTTTCAAAAATTATATTATTTGGATAGTCATAACTCAATTCAATCAAAATTACAGATTTTGTCATTGTTACCTTGAACACAAAAGCTAATTTGATTGGATTCACAGATTTTACTCCTAAACTTTATGCGCATTTATATGCATTATTAAGTAAGAAAAACCTCACCTTATAAATGAACAAATAAATTGAAGGACAGAGAGTTAATTATTGAATTGCCAGATCATTCCAAATTTCAGACAAACTTATTTCTGGAGAATTTATGCCAAAAGTGAAGATACTTTGTAATTTTATTAATGGTACTTAAGGCGATTTTGATTAATAAATATCAAAGGTTTTCTCTCTCTCTCTATCACACATTGCAAAATATACTATTTTTAATTCAATATGAAAACCTTCAAATTAAAACATTTTATCAGTCTCTATAAATTTACTTAACTAAAAGTTAAAACTATTTCTTATAAACAATATCTTAATTTTTACCATCAGTGTTACTTCAATGAGACTCCATTCATGTATTTTTGGATTAACACTCACTCAAGATGAATTTCCAACATTATGTAATTCTTTTAAAACACTAAAGTGAAATGTTTTATCTATCCAAATCAAATATAGTTTTTGAAATTTTCTGTGTCTAGTAGCTTTCTATGAAATATGGAATGAGGTTTTTCAAGTTCAAAATTATGTGCCATTTATTTCATTTTGTGATGAAATTTAATTTTTTTTTTTAAATCTTACATGGAATGGTTTAGTAGATAAAAATTAAAAATATCAGTCTTTATGAAGAAGTAATTAAAAAAATGAATAGCTGTATAAAATTTGAATTTAGAAACTGGAGCAATTTACAGTATGGTCACATTTATCAGAACAAAAAAGAAAATCAATGAAATGTTTGAATTTTCAATCATTGATCTATTGAAATAAAAGATTTTAATACTTATAAATATATTCTAATAGTTTCTACAGATTTAATAATGTGTTAACTAATAATATAAGGAATTAACATTTTTTAAATAGTTTAAAAGACATTAAAACTAATGACTACATTTACTTGCATTTTAATGATAAGAAAAACAATTCCCTATTATAAAATTATGCAATCTAAATGTAAGTTTTGCAATAGAGCAATGTGTGTGTGTGTGTTGACATTTGATAAAATTTCATTTAGTGAGATCCATAAGAAATATTTTAACCAAGCAAAAACTACTGAAAAAAAAGCTTATAATTGCACAAAATGTAAATAATATGAGGTGTAAAAAAACTAAAAAATAATATGAAGTATTTGTTTCTTGAACTAAGTTTGCAATGAGACTTATATTAAAACCATAATTTATACAATTACATATAACATATCAAATAATAAAAAATTTACACATAAATTATTTCCAAAATAATTTAAAAATATTTTTAACACGAAGACAGTGGTTACCTAAAATGATGAGTGTTAGTCCATTGAACCAAGCACCAACATATGTCATGCACCAAGCCAAAACTCCAAGCTATGAAGAAGAAATATACTTTTTATTTACTTTCATAATGATAAAAAATAAATATAGAGAATTTAAGATATAGCATACCTTGATGGTATCAACAAGATCTTCCACAAGAATCAAACTGCGTATTTTACCAGATACACAATTCAAATGGTGGATAAGTACTTCCACTGTGTTACCTATTTTCTCCTGAGACAAAGTAATGTCCATCTCCAAATAATCCCTAAAATGTAGACATTTCGTTTCAGTTCGTATAAGTAAAATTTTAGCATAATAGTTGACAGAAAATTAACACAGGAACTTGTCATAAAATTATTAATTT
>JAPDSC010145890.1:0-31653 GCA_026290005.1 Latrodectus geometricus
TTTTTTGTTCAATTCTTTAATTTACTATGACTTCAAGCAAAATTTTGAAGAATTAGGAATTTCCACAACTGAATATTTAAACATTTATAGAAAATTTGTCAATGAGATGATCATTTTTAATTTATTGGCTTTTAATGTGATAATTTTGATAATCGTGTGTTACATTTTAATTATGTAATGTAAGACGATAACACTTTTATAAGCAAAAGATTAAAAAAAAAAAACTTTTCGAATGAAAAGTTCTTAATAAATAGAAACTTCATTATGTCCTTTAGAAATCTGAAAATCTGTTTTTTTTTATTATTTTTTTTAAAGAAAAAAAAAAAGAAACATTTATTTGATTCACATAGTTCTTTCTTAACAATGGAGAAAGATTTTTTAGGAGTCTAGTCAAAGTATGTAGTCATCAATAATGCTTGCCTGATTAAGTAAAAATATCTCGGTCGGATCCATAATGACAGAGAACTATATGAAAAAACCAGTGTTCATTATTTATTTTCTTACTTGAATAATCTTGTTGTGTTCAGACATCTTCAGCTGTGGTCGTGTTGCTCACTGAAATAGTAAAAAATTAGAGAAGCGTTCCTCCAACTGATGCGTGTGATCGGTTTTAAATTTGTGTACATTCATTTCTTTATAAATATTTTTTGCATTTATGTTCAATAAACTGTGTCGTTCGTACAACTCTACTTTTTACTATATGAATAAAACCAAACGAACCATATTTAAAAAAGAAAATAAAACTACAATTATGTTAATCTGAAAGATTGTTTTCAGTGCTTTAGTGAGTGCCTGAATGCATTGTAATAGAGGCCACTTTTTCGTTTTGGTGTCGAATTTCATCATTTGTGATTTTTAAAGTTTGAAGTCAAGATTACAATTTAAAAATTCTTTAAAGAAAAATTCTTAAAAATTCTTGAAAGGGAGTTTATAAAATTCTTTTCAACCAATATACGTATATATTTCAATTTAAGGAACCGTTCGAAAATAGTTTTGTTCGTAATTTAACTGGAATTTAAATGAGAAATTTATCTTTACAACAATCAGAGTATTTCCTTTGATGAGACTACTTTTGACGTCACGCTTAGACATCTGAAAATTTCTTGATTGCGATCGAGCTACTAAGAAAAACAATTATCACTGTATTTTTGAGGGAAAACACTCTATTTTTACTTTACTTCTAAGAATTGTTGAGTTGATCCAGATAATAGCTTTGTCCAGATTAAAAAGGGTTAAAACTAGTGCAACATGTATAAGAACTCGTTTTAGGTCTAAAATCATGTAAAAGTGAGTGAATTGAATAATTTTTTCCTTAAATATTTAAACAGTACAAGATAGACGTAAAGTAATGTGTAATATGGTTAAAGCTATTCAGACATTTTGATTCTAAGCGAAAAAACTTATCAATTACAAAAGTACATATGAATGAAATTACATAAATGTTGCTGTGAATATTTATAAAGTATTAATCTCTTTATTTAATATTTATCTAACCATGAATGTATTAGATAATAGCTTTTTTACATTAAGAAAATATATTTTGACTGAAGCTGAGGATTTTGAAAAAGACTGGAATATAGTTCATGTGCTATAATGAGTTCTTCAATTGGGATTTAAATGAAATTTTGTTGTTATTCATTATATTTTCAATAATTTAATAATTCAATATTTTTTCCTTAAAAACTACACATGAATCTATATTAAAAACATCATCGAAAAAAATTTCAAGCTTAAAGAACTTCTTTATCGAAGTTTATGCATGAGTAACAGTCTTCCCGCAAGTTATCAGACAAATTATTTTGGCTTTCTTCAGCTATGATAATTTTTTTTAATAAAGCCTTCGTGTTTAAATGCTCACAATATTTTCTTAACTTTAATATCATTAATTAACGAATACATTGTTTCGAGAAGGTCAATTTTATAAGGCTTCTCCAACTCCAACCCCATAGTCAATCTCTGCAAATACACCCTACAATATTTGTTTTTAAGGTGTTGATTATGCACGGGCTGTAACAAAAGTTACATTAGGCTGGAGAAACTTTACACGAATCGATTGAAGATTCTTGGTGAGCAGTGCAATTATCCAAAACTAGAGGAACTTGACGATATTTAGATAATAACGTCGATCTAGATCTCAGACAATTTTTATAAACGTTCCCACATATCCAACTTTAATGTTAGTATGAAATGCTGCTGATAATTGTTGAAAAATTTTTATGTGTCTAGGCATTAAATATTTTCATGTAAAAAGCAGAGAGTTTTTCTCTTCCATTCATTTTGACTGCGAGTAACACTAATTCTTTCCACTGTTTTTTTTTTTTTTTTTTACCATCATTGCATTTATTTCCTTTAAAACAATATAATGGCAATATTTACCATCAACTTTGACTGCTAGGTACTAGTGAAATCCGGAGTTAAAGCTGAAACAGTTTTCACCGCCATTTTCATCAGGAGTAACTAATGGGAATTTCTGCTTCGCGATTCAAAAACCGAACCTTCCTTTATGGGATGGTTAAACCAGGCTGCGGATTTGCAGTTCATGTATGCGATAAGTGATCATGCGCACTTTTTTTCAATTCTTGTATACTTTGTAATGTTCATTATTTGCGACGCGAATTTCAAGTGTTTCGTAGTTTAACGTTCATTATTTTTTACAACCTTACGTCTAATTCATTATATAATCTGTAACTCTCAACGTTTCTTGAGAAACTAGAATGGTGTAAATGAGACCTACAAAGATACCTGGAAGAGAAGAAAATTGAAATCCATAAGCTGTATCTGTTAATGAAAACTACTATTTCGGAGATATTAAAAGTGAAGATTTAGAATTAACAGCCATTGAAATGATTCTCTAAATTCCGCTAAACAACTTGATTGCATTAAGTTTGTTTTGCTATGGGAGGTCACTAGCTTGTAATTGGTAATTTGGCAGAGGTAAGCCTATTAACAATTTCAAGAGTGGTCACCAAAGTAAGTAAATCCATTTCTTCTTTACGACTATATTATATTAGAATACTGCAGACAGAAGAATACCAACCACACAATTCTAAGGTTCCTTTGTTTTTTACTGTAAATGTTTGGTAAAAGAAGTGTTTTATTTGCAAAAATATTCATGATTATTTTAAATAAACGCATATAATTCTATGAAAGAATCAATATATAAAATAATAAATTTGGAAGAAGAACGTGGTTTTAAAAATATAGTTAATTTATACAAAATTTTAATGTAAATATTTAATTTTATTTTAAATTTTATTTGTTATTCGTGCATAATCCTGTCAACAATTTCCATAAGAAATGTTCTAAATTTTTTAGCTTAGGGATCATTTATATTTATTTAAGATTCATTTTATATTTTTCATTTTTAATGACTGTGCAGGATTTAATTTATGATTAAAACTTTGGAAATTTAATTTAAAGTTTTATTTATTTAATGAAGCTATAAATATAGCTTTTTTTTCCCCTCAAATGTTTAAAATTAATTGTAATTGTTATTGTTTGGCAGCATATTTTTCCCAAATTTGGTTCACGAGATTATATGTTAGTTCATTTTATTCATATTTAATTTTCTCAAAACATTTTAATGAAAATAAATAAATATATATTTAAGTAATTATTTAAATATTTAGCTATTATGTGTCATTGCAGATAAATGAGAAATTCTTTCATACATCCCAGTGTGATTGGAAGGGTTGATTGTACATCTGTACCAATCCTTTCACCTGTTGGAATTGATCAAGAAAGGTTTTGTAACAGAAAAAGATGCATTTTTAACTAATGCGCAAACCATCTCACGACTCAGCTATACAAAATGTTGGGTCAGGGTGGCTTAGAAATACTCATGTGTGTGTGTGTGTGACACCAGTCTAAATAACAATGTAATTTCTGTATTTATGCAAAACATTATGTACAATAAGTACTGTCTCTTGGGTGATGTGGCTATGCTCGAACTCCTTACTTATTTACATCTATAGATCAGCGCAAAAAGCGAGAAATTTACATTTGGTAAAGTGAGTTTTACATTCACATATTTTCAAGATGCAATTTTCACAAATTTTTCAGGAATCTTAATAAATTTCTTCATGATGTGTGTGTAGTAATACAGTAAATAAATTTTTATTCAAATGCTGTGTATCTATAATTATATGTAATATTTTTTTATT
Organism: Latrodectus geometricus; assembly: GCA_026290005.1. Classification (NCBI taxonomy): domain Eukaryota; kingdom Metazoa; phylum Arthropoda; class Arachnida; order Araneae; family Theridiidae; genus Latrodectus; species Latrodectus geometricus. The sequence goes on from JAPDSC010145890.1 coordinate 4,164, forward strand.
TGCATCTAATAATGATGTATGTTCAAAAATTATTATAAAAATCAAGGCTTGAATATGAAACAGTAAAAGCAAATTAAAAACTTCCATTAAGTAGCAAATTCTTGTCTAATTATTTGTTAGTTTGAAATATAAAAATACCAACTATAACCATTGATTGTGAATTAAAGTAAATTCCAATATCATTTCATAATTGTATAATTAGTTTGAATACCTCATACTGCTTTTTTTCCATATTGGTTCATTGCATAATGTTCTCATATCATATTGTTCTTTTATATTGAAGAGAAATATTTTTGTTTCACACAGACATATTTTTATTTTTATGTTGAGATGAGGTAATAATACTTTAATTAAAAAATAAAGAATTATAAAAATTCCTGTTATGTGTTGAAAAAAATTTTTATTTTATTTTCTTGAGAAGTGAGGATTTTAAAAAATTTATGTATAAACAAACAAAATACACAAATTATCTTATGTTGATTGGTTAATTGTTTTTTAAAAGCTAATGAGTTTAATAAATTGATTTTAATAATGAAAAGATTACATTTTTTATTCTTGCGTTTTTATTTCTTGAGATTTAATCTGTATTATGGATTTAGCATCTACTTATATATATTTTTAAATTTTTTGTGTATACTGAAATTACTATTATTAATTTTATCTTATATTAAATAAATAATGAAATTATTGCTTTTCTTTATTAATATTAGCTGGAATAAGCGGATAATACAACAGTGAATATTTTAAGAAGTTTGTTTGGTATCTCAAAGATAATTTTTTTCATCTAACTAAATGCCTAATTTTGTTTGGGTTGCTCTTAAATATTTTTAAAGTGATTCTGAGAAGTAAAGAATTTGAATTTTTTATTCATAAAAAATGGAGTAGAGTTTAATTTATATTACATGTATTTTCTTTCTGTATAGTAAAATATTTTCTGTATAGTTGGAAAAATTAACAAAAAATAGTGTTAATAGAATTATAGTTTATAATAAATGTATATTTTTATTTCCTGCATAATTTTTAAAAAAAAGATTGGCGAAAAGTAGTGTTTATTGAATTGAATTTTATTTATTTATTACTATTAAACCTTGTTGAACTTTAAATTTATTATGGAACATAATGTTAAATAATTACTACTTATAATTTTAGGGTATGCTAAATTTTGATGATTATTTATGCATAAATAATGTTATTTGGTGTGCCAGATAATTATTTTCTGAAAAAAAATTAATGGGTATAAAAGTGAAATAATATTTCGCAAATAGCTTTAGCAGCTATATATATATATAATTTTTAAAAAATATGCAAAATATAATTGCGTTAGAAATGTTTTAAAAAGAATAATGATAAATAAAATATACTAAAAAGATTGAGCACAATGTGAATGAATGAATATATATATATATATCACACGATTAAAGGTTTAACGTTACGTTTAAAGGTAATATAAAAAATAAAGAAAAATTTTTTTATTTCAGTAATTATATATTTAATGCATTTAATGTGTGAAAAAATATTAAAAAGAAAAAATTCGAAATACAGCCTATTTTATCTACATTTTTTCAAACTAAGGAAATAATTTGGTTACATTCTGCATGATATTTGACTAAGTACAAAATCATGTGACTAATTTGATCAATGAACAATAATGTTTAACTAGTGGGTTGAATTACTATTGGTTCAGTTACTTTTTCTATTAGGTTATCGTTGAATACCATTTTCTAATTCCTCGGTCGAGGTTGCTATTTGCTAAATACCGGTTAACCTCTTATTCAAGGTTAATGGTTAATACGGGGGTAAGATCTTATAAATTAACTTGCCACGTCAGCTATGAAGACACTCTTTGGGTCTTAATGAGAACGTAGGATTTGAAAACGTTTTTTCTTTCCATTCAATTTCCATTCACTTTCCAAACGTGCCTGATTCAAATTTTCGATTCAAATTCAAATTTAAGTTCCACATTTTTTCTCAATTTTTGTCTTTAATATTGTTTATAATTTTCAATTTCTTTAAAAAGTTTTCATCTTTGGATAGTTTGATAAATAGGTTTGTTTCATCAAGTGCGATGTATCCTCACTTGGAGTTGGTTCTATCACCCACTCAACATATGAAACTTCATTAATAAAGCTGTTCAAATTAAAAGAAACCAATAAAGCAACTTTCAATAACTACTCACATTTTTAAGATGTTTTCTTGCAAACTTTATACATTCTCATGTGCATGGAAGAGAACAATTATCCCCTTCTGTGGTCCTAGATACAAGGAGGATCGGAGTCGAAATCGACATCACGCATTTTTCCCTTCAAATGCCTGTTCTCACAATGTATGGAATGTTTCAGGTGTAGTTGTGTTGTTCAAGAATGAATCAAGTTTTCCGCCGTTATATAAAAAAAATAATCAAGTGTAATATTGAAAAAATATCAGATTATAAAAATGAAAAGAAACTTAAAACTATATGTGAGAAACGAAAATGCTCAAAAGTCAGAGCTTTCAAAATTTTAGTTCGTAAATGGGTGTTAAAATTATGATGGACATTAGTATCAGGATAAGCACTAACCTCTAATTCATAAGAATGTGAATATTCGTAAATTAGAGGTTCGTATAAGCGAGCATTTATTAAATTATGGATATTATTTTAATACTTATGGTTATTACTATACGATGTCAGCTTGATAATAAATGTTGTTTTTAAATTTTATAAAATGGAAGTATATACCATTATTTCGATATAAAAACGGTTTCATACAGAGAAAGCTTATAATTTCAGATGTTTGGAAAAGTCTACATTTATGAGGTAAAAAGCGGGCCTACCTTTGCGGCCATAGTTACTTTTCGGCCATCAACATTTTCTTCGCATATTTTTTTCTCTTCACTGTTTGCCGGGAATTTACCTACATGCCGACCTTCTGCCACGAAACATAAAATCTAAAACAATAAAAATATCAATGTTTTTATTAATGTATTGATAAAAATAGTTTTCATTATCTATCATATTTTATTCCATGATTAAATTACTACATAGAAAAATTTTCTAAGGAATATGGAGTATTTTTTTTTAGTAAAGAAGGGGTATATTTTTGCTAATGGTCATGTATAAATGCAGCTTATCAGTATATATGCATGTATAGCTTCAACTGTCGTTTTTTATATGAAAATTCTTTATATTGAATATTAAAAATTATTATTTGTTTTATATCAGTTAAACCTTTCAGCCTATGACTGAGTGCTTAGCGGCCCTGACACTTAGGCTGTTGATCCTGGGTTCGAATACCGGTTCGGGCATGGATTCTCCTTTGTCTGTGTTTCCTTGCCCTTTCTTTGTTTTCAAATTTACGTTATGCTTTTATAGCAATAAAATAATGAAAATCTTTAGCATTGATGCGCACAGTCCGAGCGAATGTATCTTTCCCACATGTTACTTAGCTCAAGAAAATTTGAAGATACTGTTTGATAAAACCAAGCAACTATGATATCTGAAATCTCAATAATTGAGCGGAGAGACGCGGTGAAACGAAAGAATAGATAGCAACAAGCTCGTTCCTCCACTTCAAGTGATGACAAGTATATTGTGAGCATAGCAGTGGTAGATTATTAACGGTCGTACCAACCAGAGTGTTAAACGAGGCTTCAGGGTAAAGGGCGAGTTAAGTCATGAAACGTTATTCACCACGACAAAAACAGAGATTAACTCGCCTATATGTATCCCAAGAATAACCCTACGATTTCGGAGTGTTAGCGTCGAGTCAGCAAAAAATAGCATTGATTGTTGACATTGATGTACAAGATTTCTAGCCAATCAGAAGCCGTCTTACATGTCATGTTCGGTTAACTCCAAAGTTGTTTTACACGGGAATTTCCCCCCTTCGTGAATAAGAATCGGCGAGTCATACTAGAGTTGAGATATATCCGAGTTCGGTTACACTCAAGTTAATTCTTGGTTTGGTGAATACGGCCGTAAATAACATCACGAAACAAAGCACATCACATTCAGTCTATTACGCATCATTCGGTTTATGCTTGGTGTTCTTGACTCCCATTACTCGGCCTGTTATCCCTAGAAGTATCATTTGACATGGAAGGCATTGGAGCCACGACATATTTGTTGTTTTCCAGCTTCCATTTGAGAACACGACAGATCTGTTGACACATCTCCGAACCACAGAGATCCTTCAGTTCAGTGATAGCGAATGTGGTTATCCACCTAGCTTCATTTTGTTGGTATTATGGGAAGACGAATGAAGCTAATAAAGCTTTCTGCCTGTAACATTAAAATGGTCAGATTCGTGCCTGGAGACGTGGTGATGAGAATACTAAATTGTTGCGCTATTTATAGCAACACTGGTCCTGTAACCATATTATGGTCTGGGATAGTATTAGATTTCACTCTCGAATTTCTCCAACTGCTTGAACACATAACAGCAAGCGCTATACCTTTGAAGTATTGGAGCCGAGGCACTCTCATAGCATTCCATGGCATGCAATACTTATGAATTCTTTATTCAACAGATTGAATTGGTACTTTGATTTACCTATTCTCCTGATGTATCATGAATCAAAAACACTTGGTCCATATTTGTACAATTACTGTTCTGGCATGTACCACCAATTGCTTTACCAGAGCAACGTTACGTATGTAATAACTTTTGTTGAATGGGTAATAACTGAAATGAATTTGTTCTTTCGTGTTTTGGAATTCCCAAAATTATCACCGTATAAGAACGAACTATTCCTTCTGGTTAATGAACTGATGAAATTTTCTCACCATACGTTTCCAGTTTTTCTGAGTTGAAATCATCTTACCACAAACACTTTGTCATTGCCAGCCATTATTAAGGGATGCAGTGGACCCTTTGGTTTAACCGATAACATAACAATAAAAGATCATTAGAAAAGAAATTCTGAGCGCTCATAATCTCTCTCTGCAATGGTAGAGAGGGCTTATGAGGGTAGGTAGGGTTTATCGGTAAAGTTGCAAACGCAAAATTGAGATTCTTCTGTAGGCGACAAAGGCACCTTATCTTTCTGAGTAATTGCACTTTTCCAATTAGCGTACATTCATTAAAACTGAAATTTTATTCTTTTAGTGTAATTCTATCTACTTACTTAAATAGCATTGAAATTAAGCACCTCCTTTATTTGGTTGAATAAATTTTATAATCGAGAAATATATTTCTCACAACTCTAATTAAATATACTACATTAAAAATTAGTAAACCCTTCTGCTAATTGTTATTTTTTCCTCGTTATATATCTCGTTCATAAACGAATGTGTTTGGGTTATATATATATACTGTTCTAAGCGCTATTAAAAATACAAGGCAATCAAAATAATCATAATTATTATGTTGCCTATACTTTAAAAAAATATCCTTTATATATAATATTATAAAATATGAACCATTCAAACATTGTTATAGAATTTTAAATTCTAAGTTCATAAATTTTTGAGCAAAAAATTTTAAGAGTAAAAAAGTCTGATAAAGGCGGTATTGAAAGAATAAATCATATTATTTAGAGAAATAAAAAAATCGTTGATGTGATATAAATATAACAAATATAATTATATAATGAATGTAACAAACGTAATATAATACTGCATTAATTTCATGTTTTCCTAATTTATTTTAATGTAAATTTAGCTACTAAACACAATTATATCTCAAGCAATAATCAAATACTTGTAGAAAGTTATTTATATTTTATTATTTTATATACTAAATTTAAATATAATCACTTGTAATAAAAATAAAATCATTTTTTAAAAAATTAATTTATTTAATTTCGGTAATACAAATATTTCTTTTACCTCTTTAGCATTTTTTATCACGAGCGAATTTTTAATTTAAAATGTAGAATCCGTATTTTAAACATACTGAATGAAAAATATATACAAAAAGCGAAAATGATTTATTATAATGTGTTACTCAGTACTAAATAAATGTTTTTCAGATTAAAAATTTTACTTTTGAGTTTATATAAATTTAAAGTGAACTTCATTGGATATTTTTATTAATAGATATTTTAAATATATGTTAAAACTTAATTTCATTTGAAATATGAAAAATATTAGAAAAACATGTAAACATCAAAAACAAAACATTAACATCAAAACCTGAATCTATTTGTAATGACTTCATTATTAAAACTTAAACATTGAGAAAATTTAAAGATTTCATCAATTTTTACGTTGTCTGAAAGTGATTTATTATTCGCTAATAAGAACTGTGCTAGCCCTAGTTTTCTCGAAAGAGAAAATCCCTAAATTCATATTTGAATTTAAGCACTCGTTCCATATTATTAAGGCTGAATACTAGAGGAAGCGAAATATTTTTTATAAAGTTTTATTCTACTTACATATGCAGCTAAATGAAATAAAAGTATTCCTCGAACAACTGTAAGCATATTTTCTGTTTTTCATTTAATAAATGAAGGAATGACGAATTTAAAAATCATATATAGCCAAACATAAAATGCTGAATCAGCTTGCTTGAAAATTGATCGCGAAAGTAATGATAAATGAAGGAATAACGAATTTAAAAATCATGTATAGCTAAGCATAAAATGCTGAATCAGTTTGCTTGAATATTATTGATCGCGAACGTTTGAACAGATGCATATCGTGATAACGTGAATTAGTATAAAAAAACATGCACAAAGAATTCTTAAAATTCAAAGACGTTGTTTAACGTCAAAAGAAAGGTACAAAACTTCACTTACGCGCACATAAAAATGTTTATACAGGAGGAAGTACTGATTATATATTCATTCATTATTTATTAATACTTCTCGTTTACATGCAAGTTTAAATCAAGATTAACAAAATCATCAAGAATTTACTGTTCCAAATTACAATAAATTTTTATGTATTTTTTTGGACATCTAAATGTAGGAAATTTTTTTAAAAATTTAATAAATAATCCAATTAAAATAAAAATTTATTAAAATTTTTATGGATTATTTAATTGGAAATTTATTAAAAATTTACCATTGCATTTTTCCTGGATGACAATATATCACTTTCTATGCGTTTTTGTCTTTCTTGATAAGAGAAATTTGAGTTTACAAATGTGATTAAAAATTATAAGCCGTTGTTCTATGTTTTCAATTTGATCAATTGACATCAATAATTTCGAATGCATTCTTGAATGCATCCAAAATTATAGTTGTCACTTGCTGTATGCACTCAAATCTACTTTCTTGCGATGCATAAGAATTGCATTAAAACGTTTCATGTAGAAAATAGCTCAAATAGTTATGAAATAAGTAGGAATTGCTTTTTGAAACGAAAACCTGACATGAAGCGTGTATATTCAATACAGCGAAAATCCAGTAAAACAAAGCTAAAAATTATTCTTTATGTTCTTTATAAAAATAATGCAAGTATTTGAAATAACAATAATAAGAAGAAAAGAAAAAAATACAGAACAATACTAAAACTAAGAATTTGAAATGAAAATACTGGATATAAATCTGAAACATGTATTGTAGTTACAATACATGTTGTGAAATTGGCTGAAGAAATACTAATGTAAGGTGATGAAATACTTGTCAAAAATCAAAAAAATTAATGACCGATGAAACCATTTCATTTTTATTCTTGATGATTTAGTCAGTTATATTCGACTTGGATTAAAATTTTTCCGCTTTTGTATAGTGGAAATCAGTATAATTCAATTAGTCACACTGTGCCGTATTATCCTTTATGCAAATTTTTCACTTCCTTGGTGTCGAGGAAAGGTCACCAAGTTGACGAAATTAGGACGTAATAAATTCTCTCCAGAAAAAAAATGCTAACATCTATATGATAAAATTAAGCATGATAAAATAAGAAAGCGTAAGCATATTTTTGAAATATTATGATTTTAAATAAAACGTAAGAGCATTGAATTTCCAAATATAAATATAAGTGAGAAAAACATATAAACAACAATTTCGAAAATGTACATACAGATTGTAAGAAAATATAAGAACATAAACTTCTTATATGTAAATAAATCACTTAATATAAGTTAACTGATAACTTTAAAAGGAAAACTTAGGAAAAATTAAAAAATGTAAATACAAATTATTATATTTTTTATTAAAACGCGTAAAACGTTCTGTTCTACATTCTCTCACGTTGGCGTAAATACTACAGTGACCAAAAACGTTTTAAAATACTACTAAAATTAAAAAAAAAAAAATTTTAAGAATATTTTTAGTATTCTTGATGTTGTTGTAACAAATCTAGGTTATCAGGTAAACGATAATATGCGCCAAAAATTTTCACCAATATGCACAAAAAGTTTCGCCAAAAAGTTTAATCACTTGTGTATGTGTGTGGATTAATAAATTTATATGTTATTTTGGAATTTCTTCTGGCATTCTTCTGTGATGCCCCTTTCACCAGACATTAGAATTGTTCGTATCAAGTACCCAGAAAGGGCATTTGATGCGAAAAGTTATAATCATCACATAAATACAGTTTTCTAGAGTTAATGTACAGGATGATTTTTTTTAAAGTGTCAGTGCTTGGAGCGTCGTGTTCCTCGATCTAATAGCCGAAATGTTGGTATTTAAACTATATAAGACATGAGAAAAAGGATTGCGTGAAAAATATTTTAGTTACAAACATCACCGCTAGGGCAATTTGTGGCGCTTTACAATGTATAAAATGTGAGAAAAAAAATGCTAACACTTACAAACGTACAGTTAAAATATTAATGTTTATTCATTACATTAACTTCGCCGTTGAGGAATTAGACCACATTCAATGTGAGCACCGTTCCTAGAAATAACAATAATAATAATATTTTTCTGGTTTGAAATTCCCGAAGAGCTGCGGATGGATTACAATGATTCATATAATACAGCTTCATCAGTAACGCCCGTTACAATAACGTGAGAAACATAGCCATTGGAGCTCGTTTACTTCAGCTGAGTTTATTTGTCGGAGCTGTCTATAGACCGTGGGCTTAAATCAGTAAAGGGCTTAAAAATTTAGTTTTGTACCTCTTCTTTGGGGGCAATTTAAAAACATAAGATTATACTCGATTTTTATGTGGAATACATAAATGTTAAAAGTTCTAAAAGAAATAATTACATCTTTTTTTATAATAACAAAATTTCAATGCACTTTTTTCTTTGTGCCTTTGAACAGACGCGCATTGTCACATATTCATTCAGCTAATCACATGTGAGTATTTCACTCTTTTTTTTTTACTTTTTGGTGAAAAAAGATTATACGTGATAACACAATATATAATACAATAGTCAATTTCGCAATAATCATTATTAGGACTATATTACTTCTCTACAAATCATACATCTTGTCCTTTTAGGACCTTGCGCCACAAACCCTCACTACAAATCATAGTAAAAATGTAAACATAGAATTAAATATTGGATAAATAAAATGTACATTTTAGCCAAAAACAAAACGAAAAAAACACATATCAGTTTTTACATTTCATTTATAAACATGGATGTTGATTACATGAAATTTAATAATTTAATACAATAAATGTAATAAAATCCATCACTGTTAAAATTTTTTTTTAGTTTCCACTACAATAAAAAGGTAATCAAATATTCATAAGTAGATAAAATGATATATAAAAATTGAATTGTACCTGTAGAAATATACTTTTAAATTAAATATTTATCAGAAAAATTTATCATATTATTTTAATAATATTCACAATGAGTTTTATTACTATAAAATATAAATTGATAAAATACATTGGAATTGAAGTTTCAATAAATATTACATAATTACCAAACTTCATTGTTAATGTGTTTTATTTTAATAGCTACATGTTAAAATAAGATAGGGCAAATTGATACAAATAATCTTTATATTAATAAAGAAGATGATTGTTAACCTCAAAAAATTTCATTCATTGTTAACCTCAAAAATAATAGAAGCTTGAATCAATAGTATTCAGCAAAATTTAGAATATTATGGATTTAATAATCCAAATTAAGAAATATAATTTTTCTACTTAATTTATATATCAATTTGATTGACACTGTACAATTGAATAAATGTAACCAATAATTTAATAATTGATTAAACATAATATAAATAATTTTATCAATATTTTTAAAGCGAAGGAGAAAATATACAGGATTGAAATTCAGACACAATATTTATCCCAAAATCATGCTAGTTTATTTCAATATAATATTCAAATATTCAGAATAATGATAATTTTGACTAACGTAATTGCATTTATATGAATAACAAATTATATAATAAATTATAAATTGCTTCATTATGTGTTTCTACTTCAAAAAGTAGTTTATTATTAAGCAAATAAATATGCAGCATTTGAAAGTCAGATATTAAAATAGTGAAATTTTATGTACTTACAGAAATAATTCTTTAATAAAAAGAAAAAAATTCTTAGTCTTTAAACAATTTTGATCAAGATTCATCACCTTCAAAATCCATATCAGCTTCTCAGGGCCGGCGCTAGCAACTTCGCCGCCCGGGGCAAAGAGGTAAATTGTCGCCCCTTTATAACAAAAATTAAAAGAGATAACCTAAACCCTTTCCACGATTAATGGTAAAATAAAACGAGTAAAAAAATTGCAATCATCAGCAATGTTGAAGTTTTGATTAGCAAAAAAATACTAATTTATTTATTTATGTTTTTGGCACTAAAATAAAATTAGGGTTCTGCAGAAAAAAAGGAGAGTCATTTCTGGTGCATAATTATAAAATACAGAACAGATATTTAAAAAAATAGTAAAACAAATTATAAAACCACAAAATATTAAAACTTTATTACATATTAAATATACATTTAACCCGAGAGTTGAAATTAAAAGTGTTTTTTTCTCACTTTTAATTCTGAAATTGTTTTATAATTTCTTTAACATTAATTTTTTCAGCCAGGTCATGTTCGACGGCTATTGTTAAGCCGTTTAGTCGATCCTCGATAGTTGTGGAGCGTAAAAAATTTTTAATTAATTTTAATTCGGAGAAACTCCTTTCTCTACTTGCCACACTTATTGGGAGAGTCAGCAATATTCTTAAAACTATACCAAGATTGGGAGCAAAATCCAGGTTCGATATGAATTTTAAAATCTCATTTGGACTTTCTTTTTTGTTTAGCAAAGTCAAAACATCTATTATCTCTTCTGCCAAGTGAAGCGCGTTTATATCGGATGAATTCCCATTAGTCAACACTGTTTCTAAATCTTTACAATACTTAATAATGTTGTTTTGAGGAATATCTTTTAAATCAGAAATATTGTATAAAAATTGGAAATAGTTGCTGTGGGTACTGATCAAATCAACCCTGGATTCAAGTGCATTGATAGCTTTATTAATGTAAAAAAAAAATTAAATCGGTTGAGATATGCCGAAGTAATCCCCGGACAAACATAAAAAACAAAAATATCGTTTAAAAAGAAACATCCTGTAGAAGCTATTTAAATGATAAAGACAGAATATTTTTTAATTATTCTACTTACCTTACTTTTATAACACAACGTCACAACACAAGTTTAAAAAGGCTCTAATTGTAAAATATAACGCACTCTATTTTACTAGCAACCAATCTGCAAGGCAATTATTTCATAAATAAAACAATGGGACTACCCTTTTCCATTTTATAGTCACAGTGTAAAGCTTGATAAAGATTGTCAGGACTGATTTTTCGCGCCCGCCCGCATTTTCATACATGTTTCGACAAATTAAGACATTCGGTTAAAAATTCGATTACTGTGTCCCTTTGGTTAAATTATAATAAAAAAAATTATTTCTTTAATTTCTAAGCTATTTTTAAGTGGGAATTTCTTATGCTTGTGAGTTTTCTTGCATTTGAAATATTTTGACATTTCAAATAGTTAAAAGTTCATACATTATTAATATATACAGGGTGTTTATTAAACATACGCCAAAAATTCAAGGGTTTGTTCCCTGGACTATTCTAAGAATATTTTGTCCTTTGATAATTTTTGTGAACCCGCTTTGTTTCGAAGATACAGGGCGAACATAGTTTTCGTCAAATCCATTTTTATAATCATTAAATTTCTTGCATTCTTATTCTAGCTGGAGGTCATTATTTTCAACAGTTCTTGTAGATTAAAAAACTTTACCTGTAATTTTTGGTAATAAAATGTTATATTGTCAAAAACTTTATTCGCCCTGTATCTTCGAAACAAATTTTTGCTGTATGTTTAAAAAACTCCCTGTATATATACAGGATGTTAGGGATTTGATTCCAAATATCTTAATGCATAAAAATATGATTCATTTTAAACAAAAAAGTTTAGTATATCATGGGTCAAAACTTAATTATTTTAGAAAGAGAAAATGTTTAAAAGTTTGAGAAATTTAATTTTAGGGCCAATTTGCCGCCCCCTAAGGTTGCCGCGCCGGCCCTGAGCTACTTGTTGACAATTTTTACATCCATAACAAACACAAATTTCAATACATTACAGTTTAGAACGGTAGCAGGAACATAATGCTACAACATAAGCAGTCTTTTTACATTTGCAGTATTTATGTACTCTACGTTACTGGCAGGAACAGCTTCTAACGACATCCAATAAATGTATAATACATTGTCTCGTATATTCCACTCATGACCAGTAGGAGATATTATTGATAATTATTTGCATTTGTTTCACATTTACTAAGATTTTCTCTTTTGCTTTTCCTGGAATGTTTCTGTTTCACAAATTTTTCTCCTTGACATATGATACATATTTCTGGAAATATATGAGACCCACTTTTAAAAGAAGTATTACTTTTGCTTCATGTTACACGGTTAGGTGTGTTTTCTTCTTTCAATATTTCCTTTACCTTCTGATAAATTCCTTCATTGTTATTCAACAACAGAAATTCTAGTCTTATCGGTAAACAGTTGGTATCATATTTTATTAATTAAGTTCTTATGGTGTATGTGTATCGGTTATTAAATAATATCTATGCACACCATATATTGAAACTTAACTAAATTTTATTATTAAATTTTTAAGAAATGCCAAAAACGTCGCGAGTACAAAATCTCTGAGAGAGAACTGGTTTGTGAACTCATCCGCTCACATCGTCGGGGAAAAAGTGTGAACTGCTCTGTTGTTCCTCATGCGGTATGTTTTCGAAGAGGTTGGTGTTGCCAATCTTCAGATAGAAAGTTTTTCTAGCTGCTGTTGCCAACTTCCGAGCAGAAGTGTTTCACCACATTACTCCCCCCCCAAAGTGCCTAAGGCACGATGAGTTAGAGATATCGTGGGTTGAAACGAACTCTTCTGCCGGAACGCGTAGTTTGCACAGGGGGTTCTTCGTTTACAGCTGAGTCTTGAATCACAGGAACAGGTGTCACTTTCGGAGAAGCTTGGGTAGCACTGGGAACAGGAACTGAAGATTCAGGGGTTTCAGACATTAAAAATGCTGGTTTTAGACGGTCGACATTGATAACGGATTCTTTTCCTTTGATGAGGAGAGTGTAAGTTTTATTAGGCCGTTTAAGCACTTGATAACGACCATCATATGGACGAGTCAACGGAGGTTTTACTGCATCCTGCCTCACAAACACATGAGTGCATGAATCCAAATCTGGGTGCACGAAATACTTGGGATTGGTATGAGCTGAAGTGGGCACTGGTGCAACATTTCTCATAGACTCGCACAGCTTTTGTAAGAAGGAAACTGGATCCAGGGAAGTAGAGACATTTGCTGGCTGAAAGAAATCTGCAGGCAGCCGAATTGTTGTACCATAAAGCATCTCGGCACAGGTACCACCAAGGTCTTCCTTGTAGGCTGATCGAAGACCTAGCAACGTAATGGGCAGGCTTGATGTCCACTGGACGTCATTGTGGCACATTAATGATTGTTTTAATGATCGGTGAAACCTTTCAATTAATCCGTTCCCGGCAGGGTTGTATGGAGTTGTGTGAATTCGGTGAATGCCAAGGATTTTGTTGAGATTCATGAATAAGTTCGACTGGAACTGACGACCTTGATCGGTTGTTATGGTAGTAGGTATTCCAAATCTTGCAATCCAATGGGCAACAAAAGTTCGGGCGATGGTTTCTGCGGAAATGTCACGTATTGGAATAGCTTCCGGCCAGCGAGAGAATCTGTCGATCATTGTTAAGAGGTAAGAATATCCTTCCGACGGGGGTAAAGGTCCGACAATGTCCAGGTGCACATGTTGAAAGCGTTGTAAGGCGACAGCAAAGGCTTGCAAAGGGCTACGGTTGTGCCTGGAAACTTTTGACTTCTGGCAATCAATGCATGCGCGAGTCCATGCAACACAGTCTTTTGAAACTGAAGGCCAGACGAAACGAGAGAGAATCAGTTTTTTAGTCGCTCGTACTCCTGGGTGGGAAAGTCCATGTAGGGAGTCAAACAGAGTTTTTCGGAGTGGAGAGGGAATGAAAGGACGGATTCGATCGTTGGTTACATCGCAAAATAGTTTAAGTCCTGAGGACAGTTCCATCTTCTGTAGCTTTAAAGAACTACCTGCAGTTGATAGTAATTGCTTGAGTTCTGCATCATTTTCCTGGATTTCAGCTAAACGTGAGAAATCGGTGGCGTTATTACTATTAATGGCGAAAATTCTTGATAAGGCGTCGGCAACTGGGTTGTTTGATCCAGACACGTGTTGAATGTCAGTGCTAAATTGAGCAATAAAGTTCATATGCCGAATTTGTCTAGGAGATGCAGAATTTGAATTCTTTTTAAACAAAAATGTAAGTGGACGATGATCAGTAAATATAGTAAACATTTGTCCCTCAAGGTCGTGCTGAAAATGTTTTACAGCAGAATAGATAGCCAATAATTCTCTATCATATGTGCTGTACTTGGTTTCAGCTGGTGTCAGTTTCTTGGAGTAAAAAGCTAAAGGTTGTAAGCCATTGGTACTTTGGGAGTGCAATACTGCTCCTAAGGCGATATCGGAAGCATCTACCATTAATGATAGCTGCTGATCAGGGGAACGGAAACCGAGGGTGACTGCATTCATTAAATCGCTTTTGCATTTTTCAAACGCAGCTGTTGTTTCATCTGTCCAAAGAACAGGTCGTTTGTCATTCTTTTTAGAATTTTTTAGAAGTGAATGAAGTGGGACTTGAGTAGCTGCGGCTTTAGGCAAGAAACGACGATAAAAATTTAACATAGCTAAAAATCGTTTAAGGTCAGACAGTGTTTCAGGCATAGGGAAGTTAGAAATTACTGCTGACTTTTCGGGCAGAGGGCTTACTCCAGAGGGTGTTATTAAGCAACCAAGAAATGCGACTGATGTTTTTCCAAGAACACATTTAGAGGGGTTCAATTTTAATCCGTATTCTCGGAGTTTATCAAAACTGATGCGAAGGTGTTTAATATGTTCGTCTTCGGTTGCCGATGCTATAAGGAGATCATCGAAATAGGGAATGCAAAAATCCAATCCGTAAAGCACTTGATGTATGAATCTTTGGAAAGTTTGACCGGCGTTACGAAGTCCGAATGGCATTTTAAGATATTCGAACAAACCAAATGGGGTGGTTACAGCAGTTTTCGGTACGTCCTCAGGATTGACGGGAATTTGGTGATACGCTCTTGCCAGGTCGAGGGTAGAAAAAATATTTTTGCCGAAAAAAGCCTGTGTACAATCCTCAATATGGGCTACAGGATACCTGTCAGGAGTTGTCAAAGCGTTCAAGCGACGATAGTCGCCACAAGGGCGCCAATCACCGTTAGATTTGAGGACCATGTGGAGGGGACTGGCCCAAGGGCTTTTGGACGGTCGAATAATTCCCTGAGACGTTAGGTATTCGAACTCTAAACGCGCGGCTTTGAGTAATTCTGGAGCCAAACGGCGAGGTTTGGAAAATACAGGGGGTCCCTTAGTTTCAATGTGATGGAAAATTTCATGAGTTTCAAGGTCATTTGTTAATAAAGAAGGGTTTGTAAGCTCAGGATACTCAGCGAGTAATTTTTCAAATTTAGAATCACCGATAAGTACGGATATGTTAGAATCCAGGGAAAATTTTTTGAAAGATATGCCGTTTGACGAGAGAGATGTCCGAGAGTCGATCAGACGGTTATTTTTGACATCGACAAGTAACTCAAAATGTTTAAGAAAATCAACACCTATAATTGGTTGGCTTACGTCAGCAATGACGAATAACCACGAAAATTGTCGGCGGAGATTTAAATCAATATTGAGGCGTTTGTTGCCAAAAGTAGAAATTTTAGTGCCATTTGCTGCATATAAGGCTAAATTTTCAGAGGGTGTGGTTTTTGGAGCATATTTTTTAGGCAAAACAGATACGTCGGCTCCTGTGTCAATTAGAAAATTTAGTTTTGATGACGGGTCGGCCAAAAGAATACGATTCACCTGGTGGTCGCTAGATTGGCCAGTGAGCGATCGCCCGTTTAGTTTCCCGACTGACGAAAAGAACATGGAGCTTGGCAGTTTCGCGCTTTAACGCCGAAATTGACATGGTAAAAACAAAGGTCATTCGTACGTTCCTTGTAGTGACTGAAGTTAGTGCGAGAGCGGGAACTTTCGCGAGATCTGCTGCGTTGAAATGATCGTCGGAAATTGCGCCTAGGGCTACGGGAACTGCGTTCCAGGGTGATGCTTAATTCACTAACTTGTTGAGTTAACTGCGCCACCTGGAGTTCTAAGCGAGCCGTGACAGCATCTTGAGAGTTAGGGGTGATAGAATTTACATAAGGGATAGCTAGATCGCTTATTTTGTCGGCAACTGCGGCTATTTTATTCAAATCATCCTCGCTGAAAGCGGCTAAAATAGTCTGTGTGTTATAAGGCAGCCTCGTGAGCCATAACGAGCGTAAAAGTGATTCACCTACGGTATCACCAGCTAACGAACGCATGCGATTTAGTAATTGGGAGGGTCTTTGATCACCGAGTTCTACTCCCTGCAATAAGTTTCGAATTCTAGATGCTTCACTTTCGGAATGAACAGAAATCAGGCGTTCTTTTAAGGTATCGTATTTTTCGGTAGGAGGTGGTTTCTCTAAAATGTCGTGTACCGAATTTAGTATATCGGGATCTAAGCAGGAGACAACATGATTGAATTTTGTTAGATCGGACGTTACATTCGCCAGGAAAAACTGCGATTCCAACCTAATAAACCACAGAGAAGGGTTAGTTTTCCAGAAAGGTGGTATTTTTACCGAAACGTGTGCAACCTGAGAAGGTGCCCTAGTAGCAATTCAACGGTGGGCGGTCATTGGGCAAACACCTCAGGATGATGAATACTCACCGGGCCCTGCGCGGCAATAGTGCATCGAACAGTGCACTATTTGTCACCTCTATCGGGGAGCGGCGGCGGTATCACTCCCCAGTGAATTGAAGTGACCGTTGCGATGAGTTTATGGCAAATGGGCCGATGAGTTACGTTGGGTTCGATGAAAAGGCAGTGAGTGTTGCGATGATACTATGCCATGCATTTTTATATTCTACTCGGATAGCAAAGCTGTTGTTTTGCTTTTATATATCAAAAATACACTATCGTTTAATAAACTTTTTAACGATAATGTATTTTTGTTTTATTAGCTTGACACACAAAACCAAGGAAAACAAATTTTATTTATACATTTTTTCATATATAAAAATATTTGTGTTGAAAGACATACTTTAAAAAAATTTGATAGTATATTTATAAATGAAATTTAAATGTATTTTTCAGATCTAATATTTTTTCCCTCTTGGACACATTCCAATATTTTCAATAACTTATTGAATGTCAAAATTGGAAGATTCAACATATAACTACAGTTTTAGAACTTTAAGTTTTTTTTTTAATGATATTCAATAAATTTTCCTAGGGATCATATTCATCAAGTTTTTTTTTCCCTAAAGTAATTTCCTATTTCAGAAAAATAAAACTCAAATCAGCAGATAGTAAAGATTTTCCAATTTTTTTTTTTTTGAATTTCCAATTGAAATTTAATTGTATAAGTCTGAAAAAATTTATTATTTATATTGCTTTTATAAGATTTATATTTTACCAAGTGGTCATGAAATTCATTTAGAAATTTAGTTTTGAAAATGGAGATTAAAACATGCATGCTTTGATAGATTTAAAATACATTATGTTTTAATTTAGAACAGAGACTACTTTATATCTATGGTCTTAGTTGAATTCATTTTTGATATTCTTTAATTTTATATAAATAGCAAAAAAGTTCACTTAAACATGAATATTCTTAAAATTTTCAAAAGCATTATTTACAGAGTTAAGGGTGATAAAAAAATATGAGATACAAATTTTTTAGTAATAAGTATAAATTTTTTATTGTAATAAGATTAGAAATTAAGTTATATTCTCAGATAAATGTGTATATATATATTCTTATTTGTGTGCGTTTTTGCACTTTTTATTTTAATATTTATTACACTCTCAACTTCAATATTTACAAACTTAATCACAAAAATAAAATGTTCGCAAAAGATAAAGGTTTATTATTTTTATTACATATTATTACACACACATTAGGTTATATTTATTTATACATTAGACTGGACTTTTTTGTAAGGCTCTTCTTAAACATTTCCCACCTCTGTCAGGTACACACAGCCCTTTTTTAATGTATTGCTGTACATCAACATCTGTAACATGGCTATCATGATGGTGAGTAGAAGCTAAAAACAAATAAATAATGTAATATTAAGAAACAAAGTAAGATCAACATTTCAAACATTTTAATAATTGATATTATTAATATTAAATTTTCTGTAAAAAACAATTTTAAACTTTACATGGAATGTAATGAAAAATAAATATAAAGTTAAAATATTATTAAAATTAAAGTTTAAACTAAGAAAGATAAGATGTAAAGTTAATCCATATACTCCAATCATTCTTTTGATCCAATGATAAACTTAGCATTTTAAAAATTACATAAGCAAAGCATAAACAAAAAATAGTAAATATTTATTTTCCCTAACTGTAAGTAACAAACACTACATAAACTGAAAAATAAATATATATAATTAAAAATTAAAACAGGAAGTTATAAAATATTGTATTCTTATAATTAGTGCAATGGTTACGATTCTGAAATATTTAGATTAAATTCAATTATTATAAATAAACTATTACATTTGAATTTAATGATGTTTTCATATTGCACTATATTACTTTTAAAATTTCTACAAACAGTAAAACTTAAATAGTTTAAATATAAAATACTAACCTGTTATCAAATTTATAACACTCTGGAGGGTAGAAAATGGATGTTTTAAACTTTATCCCCTTCCAGTTGAACTGCTTTGACAAATAATTTATTAATTCCATCAATATTCATCTAATAACATCACTCGAGCTTGTACCACCTTTATTAGTCAAAAGTCAGCTGAAAATAGTAACAAAATATTAGAAATATAAACTTCAACATAAGTTTTAGTTCCCCAACCTAACTAACCATGTTAATGCTTTTTTACCTATCAATTAAATATTTTTATTTAGAAACTTTGTTTTTTTTTATATACCATTCAGATTGCTTGAATTACTTTGAAATTTACATTATGTCAGGAAAAATTCCAAGAAAGATGAAACCCAAACCAGGTCTCTGGAATTATTTCTTTTTAAATATTTTTTACAGTAAAAAATTTAAACATAATTTTTGTTGCAAAAAATATATAAACACATATTATATATCTTTAAATTTCAAACATACAATTTGCATATTGTATACATTAATGATCATTGCCTAAGAGATATTGTTTCTATAATTTCAAAATTTTCTGAAATATCTGTTAATTGCACAGCATTTAATTCTTAGTATCTTAAATACACTTGAAAAAGGGGTAGATTGAAGATCTAATAAGAATTTTCAGCTTTCCTAAATAATTTTCAAACTGGAAAACACTAAAATTATCTAACTGGCCATACCTTTTTACATTTTCAATAAGATGTGATAGTGCATGGATACTGTGTGTGATAAATTCTTTGCCATACAAAATTGTACACTTCTCAACAAACTCTAAGCAAAGAGCCACCATATTCAAAATATTTTGCAAGAGATTTTTCAACGACTAGTATTCATATTGGAAAATGTAACAAGAGGAAACAGTTGTAATATTTCTCAGATAACATATTTTTCAATAGAACTGGTCCTGTATAGAGAAAAAATTGTCGCCATTCAGTAGCTTTCCAAAGATCAATGTGTTTTAAATGGCTGTTTTTTTTTTCCCTTTCTTTCTTTCTTTTTTTTTTTTTTTTTTTTTTTGAAATTTAATAGGAATAAACTTTACACACTTCAAAAGCTTATTAGAGATTATAGAAATATCAGCATTTCTTAATCTGCAAGAATAAGTACCTTTGCACCAAAAAAAAAAAAAAAAAAAAACTAACTTTCGCATAAAGCCTAAAAAGACAAAATGCATATAATCCAAAGGAAATTTGCTTATCACTCCAATATTTAACTCTTTAAAAGAGGATTCTCCAGTAATTTATCATAACCCTACCATTTATCACCATTACCTACCATTTATCATAACCATAGTAACCAGTAAACAATTTAGTATAAGTAACAAAAGCTCTTGATGGATATCACAAATTACTGCATTAACAAAAATTGAAAAGTTTTTACCAAATATTGTAAGACCAGCATAACAATTTTTAAATCTTTAACTAATTCTTCCAGAAATTCATTGATATCAGGTTTCTTTTCAACAAATAAATACCAATGAGAAAAGGTGTATCTATTATCTTTCTAATGCTACTTAAAATTGGCCAAAATTGATATGATCAGTTATACAAAGGAAATCTATCAATATGTAAATTTATGCTTATAGTAGACTGTTTTAGTTTTCAAACCATACTAGAGTTTTTGCTTAATAGTGTTTTTTAAAGTGAAATGGATATATTCACTTTCTTGAATTTTAGATACAGAAACATAAGTAGGTGTACTGAGTAATGTTCTAGCTGGCAACTTTGTATGATAAGGTTTAAGTACATTTAATATGCCATTTATAGCAACACAAGTTAAATTATGTTTCAAAAAACATTGTTTTAATTTCTCTTTAGGTACTGAATTGCTAAAGATATTTGACTCATTATATAAAGAGTTAAGTATTTTAAAATCTTTAACTGTGGCACTACATTGTTGATCTGAGTCCATGTAATTTTCAATACTGGTTTTTAATTACTATATATCATTAATATTATGCATATTTATAAACTAAAAACAATAAATAAACTAAAGTACACAATAAAATTAATATTATTTCAAACACATTGTTTGTAATTCTTATTCGGACTTACATTTTACCAGTACAAAATAAATATAATCTACAAAGTGACAGAATTAAATAAATAGGCATTTTAAAGATATGTACTTGTTATTTATTTAAAAGAATTGATAGTACTTACCGAAATATTCTGTTATAAATTCTTGCTAAAAATGATATAATTAATAATAGCTAATTCCAGAGCGAAATATAACTTGTACTAGTAGTAGAAAAAGAAATAGTAAACACAATGAATTTTAAATATGGCGGCCGCGCATGCGTAGACTTTTTACTTATTCTACTCGTGATTCGTTTCAATCTTTTCGGTAAATACTACGGCTACCGCTTAGCTGCCACTGCATCAACAGCCGATGACGATGTCGAGCACAATTTGCGGTAGAAAAAACAGTTACCGTTTCATGTATAAGATACCGGGCTCGGACCGATGAGAAAATTCGGTGAAAAGTGAGTTACCAATGAAACCGGTGAATGGCCAGTGTAATACCAATAAGCCTCTGCTACTAGGGTGTATCTTTGGAGGGAGAATCTTGAGTAACCGAGAAATCATCAGATAAAGGCATGGTCAAACTTTAGTAGGAGAATAATTACAAATTATACAAAACAATAATAGGGAAATGCGTATAGTTTCGAATACCAAGATATAAATGAGAAATACAATAAACATAAAAATATTAGTTATGAAATATAAAAGAAGTAATGAATATTAATATAATACAATACGGTAAATCAAATAAGAAAACTCAGCACGATGCGAAAGGATTGATAAAATTGAAGAGTAGTTAACGGAATATAGCTCATGGGGGAAATTATGTACCAATAATAATTTAACTGAAAAAACTTCGCTTTAAAATATATACACAATTTTTCCAAGAAACTGACCCCAGTGAATAATTAAAAGTACATAACACAACGTTTAAGAAAATTATAGAAAGATCCTACCTGCATCCTAGAAGTTATGAATGATTACCACTCGCGCACGCGGCACTGACATTTGCTGATGAGATCACATTGAACTGACGTTATTAATCCAAATGGAATTAGCGGTCGGCGAAATTATAAAAGTCCCACGTGGTGCTGTAGTACTTCCAAATCCAAGTAAGGCTTGAAGAATTCGTGTTCACATGTCGGTCACCAAATATGGTGTATGGTGTATCGGTTATTAAATAATATCTATGCACACCATATATTGAAACTTAACTAAATTTTATTATTAAATTTTTAAGAAATGCCAAAAACGTCGCGAGTACAAAATCTCTGAGAGAGAACTGGTTTGTGAACTCATCCGCTCACATTGTCGGGGAAAAAGTGTGAACTGCTCTGTTGTTCCTCATGCGGTATATTTTCGAAGAGGTTGGTGTTGCCAATGTTTGGATAGAAAGTTTTTCTAGCTTCTGTTGCCAACTTCCGAGCAGAAGTGTTTCACCACATTCTCAGAAATTGTACGCTCGTAACAACCAATACAATGGATATAATCACAAATGGATATCAATAGTAATATCATTTGTGAAAGCAATTCTTTACTTTGCTCCAACGTTTTCAGAAAACATAGAGACAGTTCCAAGATTTTTCTTCCCACAATGCAAACAACAATTCTAAATTGAAGCCATCTTTAAAATTCAAATATTAAGTTAAATGTTAGTTTTCAACGAAACAAACTACCTTGTTTGTAAACAATCAGAAGCATGTGTAAACCACGCTATTTTTACAACTGCGTTTCTCATTGGATAACTCTGGAGTGAGGAGCATGGTAGAAGAAATTTGATTGGCTAAATATGCGGATGAACTAAACACTTTTGTATGAAAGTAGTTCCACGGTTTTTTAAAATTCTCTAAACAATGTGCACTCTACAAACACAGAACTTTATGTAAATAGTAATATTTGACATTGAATTATAAAACACAAATGGAATTACATTGCCCCCAAGTTGAGGGAGCAAACATGCAAGATAAGAGTGTTGAGCCCATGGCCTATTTACCATTTTCTTTCATATTACTGGCACTTATTACTGGCACTGTCATCGCACAACATTTGCATTTTTCTTTGATACCCATGTTTTATGCTATTTCTCGTTATTGTAAACTAAAGCAGCACCACAAAATACCTTAGCGGCGATTTTCAGACTTAAATTTTTTTTTCACCGAATCCATTTTCCAATATCTTGATTAGTCAAAATACCAAGTGTGGCTCCATTTTGGCTATTAGATAGCACTACAGGGTGGGTGCTCTAAGCACTGTCATTAAAAAAGACCACTCTGTATACGCCAGAATGTTACCCAAACATTTTTAATTATGCCTAACCAATTGTCTGCAATCTATAATAAAATTAAGAAATTAACTCAATTTATGATTAATTTTTATTGCTCTATAAATGTATCGACATTAAAACTAATAAAATTATAAATAGGAAAACTATTTCTAATTTAAAATATTAGAAAATATAATCAAGCATTGGAAAGTCCTTTTTAAAGTGTCTTGCATATAAGTCAACTTTCTTTTCATAATTTTAAATTTTATACACTTTATTAACATAATTTATTTATCGAAAACAAATTTTCGCTCAAAACATATTTTTCACGCTGTTAGCAATTTAAATTCTTTTATAATGAACTCTCTCTCATTTATATAATTGAAGAATTTTATAAAATATATAAACATATAATTCATATTCAAGTTTTATTTTTTTAATCCAAAAAATAATGATGTGTTAATCTTTTTATTATGATGTTTATAAATTTGTATGTTTATAAACTTTGGAAAGATGATGTGTTTTCTAAGAGGTTGAAGTATGCGTCCAGGATTTATTTTTAACATTAACAATTGAGAAATTTCTCATCAATTAATTATCTTTGATTCAAATAAAAGATTTTCAATTGAAACGAAATAATCAATTAAAACTTTAATTTAATTTTTAATTAAAGAATGAAAATAAAAATATAATTTATATATTTTTAGTTAATTCAAGGAAAACTTTTTCATAAGTGTATTTATAATATTTATTAATTAACTTTTTAAAATCTAATGAAAACCCTTTTAAGATTAATTTTTTTTGCTTGTAAAAATCAATAAAATTTTGAATTTGTAGACAAATATTAAAGGAAAGCCATGAGAGCATCATTTAATATAAAATATTCATCAAGTAAATTGGCTTAAATTTTTGCCACCTGAGGCTAACTTTAAACTTGCCACTAATTTCTTTTGAAATTAAAAATATATCAACTGTATAGTTAAAGAAAAAATCAATGTGATATATAAAAAAATACGAAACTGTCATCATCATATGTTATCATTTGATTTTTCTGCTTCTATACAAAAATTATAAAATCTTCTATTTCCATAGAAAATTAAAATTCTATATAGTATCTTATGCAAATTGATATGAAAGGTGCACACGTTGCTCAGATATAGATCACAATATTCAATTGGGGTGAAAAAAATTTATAATATTTACGTGAACATTATATAATTGATTTCGGGATCTCTCTCACTTATCATAAAATTTTTTCCCGATGTTTAGGCTCTGGATGATGCTACGATTGCTAACAGGAAGTCATTTTCGATAATTTTTGATTATTTCTCCGCAATGTAGACAATGAAGCGCCGTAAGAGGGGCATCCATAATGTCAAACGTGCCTGAACTGAATCGGTGATAGCGAACTGGCTTCTACAGTATCGGGACTATAAACACCATTCACAATTTCAATCGCCTATCTTGTTTTTTCACCTTTTTCAAAGAAAAATTGTAAACTGTGTCAAATTTTCTCTTTTTTGAATTTCACTTTTAGCACTCGTTGACTCATAAATGAGTGGAACCAACAAAAAAGAGCAAAAGAATTTTTTAGTACGATAGGTCAACTTTTGAACGCACATAATTCTGATATGGCTTGATTGATACTTTATTAGATATTGATAAGATATTGATAACTGCAGTTTTCTACCAAAAAATAAAATGCGGTTTCTACAACCTTATATTTCAACATGCTTCAAGGTCCATATTGATTTTAAGACAGATGACGTCATTTTGAGTCTAGTTGTTGCAAATCTTATGTTTTTGGCTTATAGGGATAAACTATATTTGATGTTACATGAGCTCAAAGCAAATAACACTCAATTCCAATTTTTCAAAAATGGTAAGTCTACATTCAGAGAATTCATTCCAAAAACATTTTATAAGAATTGAAATGATTCTAAGTGTTTCATTTAATTAAGTCCTCAAATTTTCTAAATTGAAATTTATTTGAGTTTATTGATATTTTAGAATAGTAATTTCCCCAAAAAATCTTAATTTCGAAATATGAAATATACTATGATTTCCGAGAAAATTCGTTATATTTCTCGAGAAATTAAACGAAACCAAGTATTGCAATATGTGATGATTTGAAAACGGAATGATGAGGTAGTAAACTCATTTAATAATTCTCTCTGAAACTGAAAACAAATTTGTGGAAAGCATGAGTGAATACTAAGTGACCTTGATTAAAAATACTTCGTTGTGAAACTTTGTTGTCAAGCTTACGAAACTGTTATTGCAGTATCTGTTATTGCAGTATTAGACAGACAGATGTTGCGGAACCAATAAAATATATCAATATTAATACACTGAATTTATCTTCTGTTCAAAATATTCATTGAAAGTTTCTTGCTTGCACTCTATTTTCTGAGTGAAGAGGTGAATTCTGTGATTTTTGTCGGCACATTGGAGCGTTCTAATGTTTTATTTTTTATGTCCACGCCCCTGTGTGAAGTTTTGATTGCTGCAACAGGAAAAAGTTTGAAGAGTCCTCGAAACGCTCATGAGATAATACAGTAAACATTATACGCCAAATCATTACTAAAAAATTTTGATGACATTGTATAAGATAATAGAAATGTGCGAAATCTTTATTATAAACTACGAATTAGAATGAGGCAAATATTTGGTGTGTTACAGTAGATAACGGCTTATAGCAAGTGACTTACCCTTAATATACAAATTTAGATGAAACTTGGGTCAGGTGATAACTACTAGTTAATTTAGCTCAACTGAAGTTAGAAATACGGATAAATTGAAAAAGAATATTTTTATTTATCAAACTGATGCATAAATTTTATCGCTGGGCTTACAGCGGTGAGTAATACTCGTCCTTGTACAGCATATTTGTCGAAATTTTCCCTTTAGAGTTTTATTACATATTCACCAATTTACATCAGATAAAATTAAAACAAATAGGTTATAAGCTACTGTACAAGATAAAAATTTAAATATATTCGAACAGAAAAATTGCTTATAATTAAGGAAGAAAAATATGATTTAATTCAAAGAATATTTCAGGACATCATTGGTTAAATTTTTATACAAATCTTGATATAAGTATAGAATTTTTCTTTTTAAAAAATATACTTATCATTTTCAACAATCCATTGCTGTTCTTGTTTGAAGAAGAGCCATGAAAGTATCCTCACTGTTAATTGATACAAATTATTACAGCGCTTCGAAAATTTTTAACCGAACAACATTAAAAATTTGTTTGTTAACTTTTCATGAGCTGTTGAATCGAAGGCCAGAGTGGCTACCAGTTTTGTAAAAGTCCTCTCGGATATCTGTTTGGATGATAAAACACTTTACAACGGTCTTAGAGCAGCAAAAGGCTTTTCTTTGCGGTTTCAAAATAAATTGAATGTTAAACCAATCACGAAATTTATGCTTTGCACTTCTCAAACATTTTTAAACATATTGGTAGAATTTAAATAAATTTCAAGACATTTTATAAAGCATTTTTTTAATGTAAATAATGCGAATGTACAGATTATTTGATACATAAAATAGTATGCTTTAACCAAATAACATTTTTAAATATATATATGGTCATATTTTTTATTTATAATAACCATTTATATACGATGTATTCAGGAAAATTTTACATCATATGTGTAGGATTTCGTTATTATTAATCACAGACATGATATTGATTGAAAAATAAGATTCAATGTGAATACATTTTATTGAAGAAATGTAAATTTTGAAAGTATTTATTGAAGTCTTACAAAATAATGAGAGCATTTTGTAAGATTTTACTTTTAATTGGAAATTTTATTAGAAATACAAAGAATTTTTACATAGTCCCCGGCAGTTACAGATAATATATTTATTATTGTTTCGTTTCGTTCACATCAATATGTTGAATTTAAGAAAGTGATTCTACTTTCCATATCAATACTATTAAATGATATAAACAAAATTATACCTAATTTCTGTAGAACCTGATATATATATATATATATATATATATATATATATATATAT
>JAPDSC010145890.1:46560-72847 GCA_026290005.1 Latrodectus geometricus
TGAAATTATGCGTCAAAATGAATTTAATAATGATATCTTACAATATAAACAAATGATATTTGTATTGCTACTTATTATGCATATATCGAAGCTATTTATCAATCAGGGATTTTCTGATTTCTTATTTTTGAATATGTCTTATAACTATGATAAGTTAAAAAAAAAAATCCTTTCAATCTTTTTTTTAAAGAAAATTTTAGTAAAAAGTAAATGTGTTCTGTTTGACGCTTACATTGTTGATGCATTAATAAGTATAAGTAGAATTCACTGAAGATTTCAAAGAAGTATTCAATTATGTTCCCGAGAGCAATTCTTTAGTTAGTTTAAGTAGTCAGAACACCTGTTATTTCAAATAACTAATGGAGTCACTTATGTGGATTGACTATTGCCATAGTATTTTAATAAATTAATACACTAAAGTAAAATTTAAATAGTTGTTACATTGACATATTATCCCATCGATCATTCCTTTGAAAAAAAAATGTTGTCAAATGTAGTTAATGATCTTTTTCATGCATTATATTCTTTATTATATTGAAGCTTAAGCCATTCATGTCGATTGACTGTTGTCACAGCATGATCAGTTAGGACATGATTGGTGGCTTGATTTGCTTGGGCGTTCATTCTTGGAAGACTATGAGATCGAATCTCGACCCAACCGAAAATAAGTTGTTCACTTATGGCGACTGAGCACGTTCAGTAAATTGTGGGTGTAATGCCTTAATGTGCATTAATAACTTTAGGAATGGCAAACCAAGTCTGGGGATTTTCTTCTCAGTCCCTGCTTCTAAGTGACGGTGACGAATTTTCGAGGACCAAAATGGCACACCCACTGGATTTCTTTCTAAACAAATTCCCCTCAACTTTGGTAGTACAGTGAAAAATGATCATCCTTTGCGACCGGGCATTATAAGAATATTTAAACATGTTTCATTTTTTTTGTACCGGCAAGTTTTAAATTTATGATATAAAAGTTAATTAATCAGAATTAAAAAAATTTTTACAGACATTTATTTGTCTCAATGAAGGCATAAGTTAACTACTTTGATTTTCTCTCATATTCATTCATTTCTATTCAGGCACATTTTCCCCACATATTTTGATTAAAATTTGTAACATTTAGCAAAATATTTTTGGCCAAAATGGTTTAGATTAAAAAAATTCCTTTTTTTAAACATCTTACAACAAGTCTTATGTGGAAAAAAATTACTAAAATCATTATTTTTATCATTATTTTTTCAACAATTATATAACTTAGGCCTATAATTTTTGGTTGACTAAATATATAAAAAAAATGAAATATCTTATTGAATTTAATGATTGCCAGCTTCGTTAATGTCAGTCCCCATTAATAAGGTCTCAGTTGTCGAGATTTAGTCCTCTTTTGTCATTTTTTTCCAAGCAAAAATTATCTGCCATTTGCAGAAATGAATCCTTTTCTATTTTTTTGGTGGATATCTAATTGTTCTGTAGGCATTAAATTAGTGTCTATTTTCCTTTCCCAAAATATAACTAATTACTTTAGTGCATTATATGGTCTTTCTGCTGAAGTCTTGCCCAGGCTAAAAAGGATTGCATTGCATCGATTAAATCCCTCATTTCCTTATTCCGATACTCGTAATATGACTAATATTTCAAATATCAAAAATCATTCGTTTTTGCGAATTGATGTAACATGAGAATGAATTATTTTTTATAACCTTCTAATTTTATTTCAGATCTTAATTACCTAAATTTTTGCACATGCTGAATGTCTTTCAGAAAAGAATATTTCTCATGATCTCGGAAAAAAATGCAAACTTAAGGAATCCAAATTTTGTTACTCTTCAATAATTAAAAGATTACATATTTTGGATGATTTTGTAAGAAACACGTGATAAATAACGTGTTCCCTTGTAGAAGAAAATGCTTTAATTTCTTGAATCGATTGAACGGATATTTTTAAAAATACACTCAAACCTGTTGATGTAGATGTAGGGATCGCATAAATGAAAACGCACAAATAAAATTGCACAATATTTTACGACTACAGCTATAAAATAGTTTTAGTAATTTATTTTTGTTTTATTTCATCTATTGGATCTTTCACAAAAATTTCCACACCTTTAATTTCTTCGGATAAAGTTTTTCTCCCAATATGTCAAGTTATTTCTGTATCTCCTTTATATACATAAATGAGATACAGAAATAAAGTACTTTTTTTCACATGACAGGGATCTATTGAATTAAGTGTATCCCAAACCAATAAAAACGTTCATGACAAATGTGGGATTCTGTTCCATAAACTGATGGCTAGTAAGGACACTAACATTTTCGCAGCCAATTCAGTCTGGTGATGTTTCGGAATCTTTTTCAAGTTGTAGGTCGCATTCTTGTTATGTGATGGATCATAAGATTAAAGGGATAAATAGCCTACCTGTATTACTGCATTGACATGTGTTCTTTGAATAAGAACCTAAATAAATGTTGTCTTCCTTTTTCATAATGGTATGGACTTCATTAGAATTTTTTGAAGAAAAATTATTTGCAAGGAGGAAAATGTGTTTATCAATTTCAACATAGCTATTAAAAGAAAGTCTCCACATTTTCGGATCGAAAAGATCCTTAGTAGGAGGGGATAATCTAAAAGGACTAACCGGCATCGGAGCTGCTGCTGACGGAGTGGTTGTACGGGAACCTCCTGCGGCCCTCCGGAATCAAGTGCTGGTTGTTGGAAGTGTAGTGGTTTCCCAGTCCCGTGGGCAGCAGAGATACCTCCGAAGAAGAATTCAACCTGGAGAGCATGACTGGGTAGCAGCTTCCTCTCTGCCCGATATCATGTCACTTTGTATCGCCCACGTGGGCATCCTTTACGTCCCAACATTGTCCATCTGAAGAAACAAAAAGAAAGTGCTTTTGTGAGGCATGCTCTAAACAGAAGAATCAGAAGCAATTTACTTTTGCATTCATTTCCATTAGATTAGAGCTGACACACAATTTTAAATAATAAAGTAAACTGAATAAAGTAATAATATTAAGAATATCTTTTTCAAACACTTACAACTATATTTATTAATTAATAAAGTACAATGTTAGCATAAATGAATTATTCGTTTTGAAAAGGTTATATTTAAAAAATATTAAGCATATACACATGAAAGAGATGTAAAAAAAGATCACAAACTCACTAGGTTTATACACCCCCTACAAATAATCATATTCTCTTTTGTTAATGTAACACTGGACCAGACAATAATTGGACTCATTGCGTACATTTTATAGAAAACAACTGGTATCTATGAATTGTCGATATCACCGAAATGCGTTGTTTACTCGTGGGTTCTCTTGTATACACAATTCTGAAACGCATTGAAAAGCTATAGCATACAGCCAACTATCATGTTCAAGGACACAAAACCTTTTTTAAAGCTTATTTCCCCGTTTTCGAAAGCACAAACTTCTTATTGCCTGGGTCGTAGTGTCCTGGTGAGTTAAGGCATCGTACTCACTATCAGAAGATACTGAGTTTGAATCGCAACTTAACTTAAAAGTGAACTGTTTTGTGTTTAATGAATTGTAATGTTCACTAAAAGCAGCCGAGGCACTATAGATAAGTCATGGCTGCATTGTTCTCCATTTGAAATGATATCTTTGGGAGTGGCAAGTCAAGTATTGGGTTCTTCTGTTTGGTCCCTGCTTCTAATTTAAGAAGACTGTTCCCCGAGAACCTTCCCAAGCAGAAAGAGCCCGATTCTGAGCTTGGTACTGGGAAGTATGCTAATGCAACAACAACAATCTCTTACTGCTGCACCCATTGAGAAAAAAATGGACTCGTTCTTCACTAGTAATATACTACTTTAAACCATAGATCTCGATCCAATTAGCCCTCGTAGACAAAAAGTGATCGTTGAGTGACGAATAAAACTAAACATTTCGGCCATTTAGTATCACTATAGGGATTTAGAATCTAGAATTGTAGAACATTTTGTTCTGATGAAATTTGCCCTCATGCAGAAAGTGTTCACAAACCAATCCCATCCACTGGTGCTAACGAGTCTTTATAATTGTGCATATGCGGTTTTCTAATACTCAGTGTTATTCTATTACTACTGGATACAAACGGGATTACCTACTAATATAAATGAATCTCATTGTTGTTGAAAATTAGATACACTAATAATATTTGAAATATTATCTCTCTTAACAATATGATAGTGCTTTACTAAAATGAACTTTTAATAATTTGATGTGGGATAAATAGGAATTTTCCATTTATAGATGTCATTACAAATGTTAATATATAATGAAATTATGAGCAAGAATCTTCATCAACTGAATAGATTTATTATGTATTGTCATCTGTAAGGAGCACAAGCGTAAAACTTAAGGGGAAATAAAATTATGAACAAGAATCTTCATCAACTGAGTATATGACAATAAGTTCAGTCAAGTTTTACATAAGTGCTCTTAACATATGACAATATACATTTAAAATATATATTGTCATCTGCAAGGAGAGCAAATGTATAATTTGTGTGGAAAGTTGAAACCTGAGTGGAAATGAAATTATGAACAAAAATCTTCGTCAACCGAATAATATGAAAATGAAATCACTCAAGTCTTACGTTCGTGCTCCTTGCAGATGATAATACATATTTGGAGCACAAAGGTAAGAGAAAAAGTTGGCTTTAAATTTTTTTGACATATTTATAAACTCAAGTATAAATTTAAACATTTTATTAAAACAAACAATTATTAATAGAAGAAAATACAGCTTCTTTTAGCATTTCGTCATTAAAGTAATTTTTTTTAATTAAATATTTTTTCAAGATTTGAGAAAATTCTTTCAAAAATTAAAACGTTCACTGCAGTGAATTTATACATAAAGTTTTTGTTAGTTATGCATGAAAGTAAAAGAAAACACTTTGTTGTGTCTATCGATCTTTGTTACTTAATCAAATGTATTAAGATATAATAAAACTTACACACACAAATTAATTTATCTTAATGAATAATATATATGTGTAATTCTTTGTCATGTACTGAACTAGCATACTCTCAAACCTGTTTATGTACTATGTCTAGGGACTGCATAAAAAAGACTCATAGAACTTCACGAGTATTGCAGTGAAAAAAATTTCCGCAGCACAATTAAAAAGTATTTTTTATGGGGTGAATAACGACCACATCAAAAATTATCACGTTTAAAAGTTACGATTACAAAAATTTTCACGATTAAAGTCACAACCTTAAAAAATAACTAATAATCGTTTTCTGAAAAATAATCATAACACGAGTCTAATGCATTCACGATATCGATATCTCGATTAGGCAAAACAGAAAAGCGAATTTAACGAAAATAACGTAATTCTTTTAAATGAAAGATAAAAATAGTGATAAAAAAAACTATACAGACCAGTACTATAAACTAGGAACTTGAAAATAGTGGATAATAGATCTAGTTTGAACTGAGGTAGCAATACATATGTAATGTAATTGGCTGACGCAATACTAATGTAATGTGATGAAATGCGTTTGAAAAACTATTTGATATTTCTATTGATAATTTCGTTAATTATGTTTCAGTTTGATCAAAAGCCTTATATACCACACAAATAAAAATTCTTACAAAGAAGGTCCACACAAAATCAGGTTTGAGTGCATTTAGCGTAATATTTTATACATAATAATAGCATTATTTTAATTATTTAGAATTGTTAAATAAAACAAATATAAATTCATCCCGTTAAGATTTCGGAGATTTCGTAAGAATATTTGAATAAAATAGAACGAAACTTTTCAGTGATGAACGGAATATTTTATCCTTTTATCCGTAATTTCAGTTCTAAAGAATCAACAAAAACTCTGCAGAAAAACAAGACTCCTTTGCCCCTTGAGCCAATGTGACATTTAAAAATCCTTTAATGACGAGGCAGTTCGTTGAATGTTAAATTAGTGTTCAGAATGGAGTCGAGCACAGAATCAATATGCGAACGACGTCCTTTAGAATTTTCTTAGTCTAAGCCAAGCTTTATTGCGTGACCAGGGCCGATTCTCTGAACCTGTGCTGTTACACAGATTGCGTTTAACAGTTGATTCGCTTATTCATTTATGTGAATAAAACTTTGTAAGAACCATTAAACAAATGTACGATTAGGGTTACATTCACTTCCGTTTTTAATGGCATCATGGTAAAAATTAGAATATGATTCAATATTAGCAAAATGAAGTGTGAAAATTTTTTGTTATAAATATCTAATAAAAAAATTTATGACACAAAAGTATAATAATCAAAAGTGAAGATGTATAAAAAACGTAATATAGACAGCCAAAGGGCTTAGCATAAAATATATTTGAATAAAAATGCACCGATATGGATTATAATAAATTCAAGCAATTTTAAGGAATTGAATAGAATTTTCTGATAATGAAGTTTCACTACATATTTCCAATAATGGTTAAATTTCATGACGTGATACTAGAATTTCAATAAGACAGAATTATTCTGCATATAAGGAAGTGCTTGTTCTTCTAGGACGCACGTTCTCATAAATATCTTAAATTTAAAAAAAATAAATAAAATTTTCATTTATTATTTGCTTATATGCTTTACATGTTCACGTTCTCGAAAGAAACGTGTTAATTCCATTATATATTCTCGTTCTCTGAGCCTGTCTCATTCCAAATATGTTTTCGTTCTATAAAATATATCTCTTTTATTACATGCTCTCAGTTTTAGAACATATCTCATTCCTTATATGTTCTCGGATCATTTATATTTTTCATTCTAGAGATAGCTCGTATCACATTTCTGAAGAATAATTTGCACACAACTATTATATAAAAAAAAAGAAAAAAAAATCATATTTTGTAAGGACTGAACTATCATTAATGGTATTTAAAATACTCAGGAAAAAATTCTTGAATCATGCTTATTTCTCCTTCATTATCAAATCTCTTAAAATATTACCCATGCACACTGTACATAATAACTTCGTGCTACTGTACATTGTAAGAAAACAATGACATAAATGAGGAAAAGTAATAGATAAGTACTAGTTTTCACAAAACTTGGGATGTAGTATATATATCCGAAACAAGTTTCTTTGTTTTATTGTCAATGGTGATATGCCATTATTATTTTTGTTAGAAAACACTTGTAAATTGTGAATATAAAAAAGTTGACAGAATTTAATTGAAATATTTTTCTGTATAATATATATATATATATATATATATATATATATAATTGTGAAAATTGATGAAATGACATAATTTAATTTACAAAACGATTAATGAATTTTTTTATAAAAAATTAAGATATTCCTTAATTTATTTTTAATTGAAAGTTATAACTAAATTATTTTTGATTTATACAACCACATTTATACTGCAGTCTTTTTTTCCTTCTACTTCATACGACCAATATTTCCATTATACAACAAATATTTTTATCAGGATCAAATGGTTTCTTATAGAAAAATTTCTTTGTATTTGCATTGTTACACCATAATAATTTTTGCATTCGGAGTTTCAGATTACAAATTAATTCCTTCAATTATTCGGTTTCCTTAGTTTGTCAACGACAATTATTTTTGTGCACACGAGGCTTAATTAAACCTGACTTACAGTTTAAAACGGAGCTATTAATAGCTCTCACGATTAAAATTGAATACTTGCTTTATTGAATGAATGTCACAAATCATTCGGCTACCATCTCAGCTTGCTAAACACGAGAGATATTTCATGATATGATATACATTTCACACATATATGATTTAATTCGTATTGATTTTGATTGTTGCGTAACAGCCATTTTTTGCACACTGAACCTAATTAAACTGGGGCCTAGAATCTAGTCTAGAACACTGATCATTTGGCTGTCTGATCAATTTAGTTAATGGTGAGATTATTTAGAAGGATAATGTTTCAGCAAATGATTTCTGTATTAATTAAATATTATTATTGATTTTTAGTTATTTATTAGACATTAAATGCAAATTATAACATATTAATTTTAAAAGGTTATAAATTTTTTATTTAATGTAAATGTGTTCATGAACAAAAGAATTAGAAAAATTGTTCCATATATAATATATAGAAATTTTATGCAATTATATTGTGTTAATTTGTATATAGAAAAAATTATACTGTGATGAAATGTTTTATGCATTTCTTCTCTTTTTTATTCCAGCAAAAATAACAGGGCAATGCTTCTATAGATCATATACTAAAATCCACTAAATTAGAAGTTTACGAGCATTCTCAATAATATATTAATTAGAATTGTAGTACTTTAATTTAACATGTTTTCTTAAAAGATAATTTTATCTAAAAATATTTTGAATTTGATAGCTTGAAATTTGATTTCTTGTGTAGAGTTACAGATGAGTTATAGATAACAGCAAACATTGGCACAGTCGTAGTAAAATTCCTTTAGCGAATTTTTTAATTTAATTAATTTTTTGGTGAATGCCATTGAATATCTGGGAACTAACGTTTGTCATTATGTCATAGAGACTGAGAATGCAAAGCCTACTTTATAACTACATTCTGTTTTGACTACATGGGCTAAATATTAAGCAAGGGATTTAGAAAACTTTGTTTCAGTTTCGTATTTTCATTCGAAAAAAAATTTTTGTGCTGAACATTTAGTTCGAGCTAACATTTTCAATGTGTTCAGCACTTTTCGTGACCATCTTGATCACTTGAACTCCAGGTTGTCTTGTTCTTTTTCATTATTTTAAAATTTACTTTCTCACTATGTATTGATTTCTTCATTGTTTTTTAATTATATTTACATTTGTAATTAAGATTTTCATAATTACTATTCTGAAGTGATACATTTTTACTGATTTTCATAATTACTATTCTGTAGTGAATATCTTAACCATACAAGAAGCTTTTTAGACACTATTTTATGAATTAGTATTTATGATTCAGAAACGATATCAAGTGAGTTAAGAGCGGGATAAATTGTGCCAGTACCTAAACAAATTTATATATTTGATTGCAACACCTAAAGTGTCATCATTCTTCTTAATATAACTTACAAAATTGTTATTTGCATAATTTATGTGAAATTGTGGTATTTTGGGCAACAGAATTTGCGCGAATTCTAATAAGGATCTTGAGATGATCATCCATAAACAGAACTAATCCATAAAAATTCGGAATATAATTGGAAAATTTTATAAGCACAACACCAATATTTTTGTTTCATTTACTGATTTCATACCGACCTTTGACAAAATCAATAAAATTAGGGTGGTATTTATTTTAACTGAGCTGAACATACAAATAAAATTAAAGGAAGTTTTTTTAAAAAAAGTCTTAGGCCTCTGATATGCAAAATGACATTCAGAACCATTTTTTTTAATTAACACTGGTGTTACTCAAAGTGATCCACCATTATTCAAATCACTAAAGTTCATTATTTGTGAGCTGTATTTGTGAGGTTCTATTGTTACTAAAGTGATTTAATTATGGTCTGTAGCTTAAGTAGAAGTAGATTCTATTAATATCCTCTGAAAGCCAGCTTATCTTAATAATCTTCCTTAGAAGAGGTGGCTTGCTCTTGTTATTATGACCGAAAAACAAAATGGTTGGAATCTACAAAATATTCTAGTGTTTTAAATGCATTTATGAATAGTCCTGAAAAGGTCTTTTCAGAATATCACTTAATTCTTTTCTCCTAATAATTTTTGTAATAATATCTCTGAAGAAATTAATTCCAAGATTTAAAAAAGAAATAAATGCTATTTTTATGCCCATATTTATTTAAAAATAAATTCTTTAAGGAAATTAAAATGAACATTTATAAATCTGTCATGAGGCTAGTCGTAACATATGAAAAAGAAATTTGGACTTAAGGAAATAAGATAAATGTAATTATACTCAAACCTATTTTGGTGCGATGTATAGAGATCGCATTAAAGAAAAAGAAAACTTTGCGAACGTTCATGGATACAGTAATAAAAAGTTTTCATATGTACCGCACATTTTTTGTGCGATGAATAGGAACTGCACAAAAATGCTTCAAGAAGAAAATAAGGAAAAACCACACGAAATAATTAAGAATGTTATTATTATTATTATTATTATTATATTATTATTATTATTATTATTTTATTTATTTGCTTTTTTTTATGAAATCAAAGCACGAGGCTACTACATTCAGGATTTCAATACATCGGTCATCAAAGAAGAAAAGCGAATGTAACGAAAACAATGCAAGGGATTTAAATTAAAAAGAAATATATAGGGATAAAAAATGTACAGACCAATACTAAACTAGGAATTTGAAAGCTAGAATTTGAATTGAATTTATATAAATGTAGTTTGTGTTGAGGCAACAATACATTGAGGTGTAATTGGCTGAAATAATATTCATGTTATTGTGATGAAATACGTATGAAAATTTGAAAAACTTTATAAACCTATCAAACCATTTCATTTTTTATTGATAATTTCGTCAATAATGTTGCATTTGATTGAAACTTTTATATATGCACAAAAAAATTGCACAAGACCGCACAGAAACAGAATGAATGTAATTAATCTTTGAAAGAAACATTTTAAAAATTTTTGGACCAATAAAATTAAATAATTTGCAATGGTAAATCTAAAACAAAAATGAATTTCTAACCAAGCGAAAAATCTTTTTTAAATCTCAGCGTTTACTGTGGTTGAGTCATGTCGAAAATTTATTGTTTTAATTTGTTATTATCGTATGAAATTATTGCTTAAATAATATTTATTTAGCAAAAATAGCTTTTCTGAAGGATAATAAGTACAGGCCTATGATGAACAGATGTAATCATAAAATGATTTCTATTTTCCCTCAATCAGTTTGTATTTATGTGTTATCTAGCTACTGATTTTTCTTAATACATGAAGTATACTGAATATCATAAGTTTCACAAATAAATAATTTAAATTTTAACTGCTAATAGTAATATTTAAAAAGAATTTATAGAAATGTATTTTGTTATCGTTTTCATCAATTCATTTAAATTGTATCAGTTGACCTAATTTTCCTTGTAATGTAGATTTTTGGTTATTGTAGCTGAAAAAATAGTCTTTTAGTGTAAGGTAGACATAATTTTTTTAAGAAATCCTTTGTGAAATGGCCTGCAATCGTTAGTTAATGAAATTCATACGTTATGGTTTTCAGATGACTTCTTCAGCCAAGTAACAATCATTCAATTATTGCCACTAAAAACAATGAAAATTTCAAGAAATTGATAAAAATTATCAAAGAGAGACAAGAAGGTTTGCCAAAAAGAATGCTCTTTATTATAAGATTTTTTTTTCAATTTTTATATGATCTTACTTTTTCTGCATAAAAATATAACCAAACATTTTTTGCATGATTTCTTTCTATAATTAAACCTGTGATGGGCATGACATAATGTAATAAAAGTTTTTAGTTACTTTATTAGAAAAAGTTGTTTTGATAAACTTAGTATGACATGATAATCAACAGTAAGATTTTCATACATTTAACTCATTCAATTTTTCTCTACTAATTTTTTATTCTTTCAAATTATTTAACAGTTCTTTTACTTAAAGGTATCTATTGCTTCGATTTTGTTCTTTTCTATTCTGATCCTGTATTTGATTCTGCTCTGAAATATAAGAATGTCAAAACAAATTTTGCACGCAAGGCATTGAACATAGTAGATTGCCTTTCCTTTTAGGTAAATAGTTTCAATAAATGTGCATTTTTTTATATTTTACCAAGATAAAATCATTTAAAAATAGAAACATCTCCTTTTTACATAATGAAAATGTGTTTTTCAAATCTGAATATGATCCATCCAAGAAATAACTCGAATAAAAAAAAATGATTTTTTTAAGAAATAATTTTAAAATAATGAGTGAAGTTTTGAAACTTTTATCAATTAATCATTTTTATTCATGCTTAATCCTCGTAAATGAAATTTTTCTTTGCATTCAAAATAAATTCATGCGATTCAATTATATTAGCCTCTTAAAGAAAAAAAAAAGTTCTAAATATCTGCTACCCAAATTTTCTGATTGTTGTAAATGAAAAAGACTTGATTATAATAATGATTTGTTTTTCTTTCACATCTTAAATAAATTAGTATCTCTCTTCTGGAATTTTTACGATTTACTAATATTCTTCGAATATTGAAAATTCTGTGTAAACTTATCTTTCATCTCGTATACTATCATAGACCTTCGATTTGCGGGGAAAATTGTTTCTAGTATTTTCTTAACACATCAAAAGTCCAAGATGAAGCGCACGAAACGAAAGACTGATTGCTGGAATTGAGAAAAATTCAGCTTTAACATTGTTAAAAAGGGACTAAAAGTTGCATCTTTAAATGTCGTCGTATCGACTTCATATCGGATGTTTAAGATAAAAGAAAGGAGATGTTAAAGTGCAAAATAAGGCAGGCAACAAGTTGAATGTCATCAGCTGCTTATGATGATAAATTTTCAACATTATCTCAGTGCTTTCAACATTAACTTAACTCTAAGTTTAGGAATTTAATTTATAATATTTTCCAGAGGGAAAAGATTGCATACTGTATGGAAGGAGATTGATCTATCAGTGCTTGCCGCTCATGGTAAAATAACTATCAGAAATCCCGAATTCCATTTAACGAAATTTTCTTATCACTTAATGAAACTCATAATTTCTTTTAATTTTAAATTTATTGAAATCTGCATCATTTCTACTGAACCCTACACGAAAGTAAGTAAAATTGAAAACTTGGAAAGTTAAAGAGGAAAATGTGGATAAAAATAGAAGACATACCCTATGAGGGATCATCCATCCTTTCAAGAGCTTCCCAGAGTTAACCCATGCAGGACTCCGAGTGGACAGGTGCCTCTTAGAAATTAACATTTCTTTTCCATTTCTGCATTTAGCTTCTACAATCACGTGGTTTTGTTTGGTTGCTGCGTTCCCTAGGTGACGACGGACTTGTTGATCGAACGTGTTTTTTTATATTCTTTGCCAGCCTTTTTCCGGTGGTCGATAGAGAGACTCTGGGACTTCCAAGAGTTTTCTTCCAGCTTAGAGCTCCTACTTAGGACAACTGCCTCGAAATGAGAGTGGCGCAGACACGATTTCTCTTCTCTGTCTTATGAGCGCTTGAATGATCTTTACCTCGATGAATACTTCATGTATTTTTATTTCAGGCAACTTTACATCTTTCCACGTTCGTGTAACTTTGATATCAAATCTAAATATGCTAAAATGAGCTTATATATATATATATCTTTATAATACATATATTTTTACAGAATATTCAATTATAAATCACAGTAAATTCTCATGAAACATATAAAATATTATATCTGCTTACAATCAAGAGTTTTATAAAACTTTTGATGAAGAAATGATGTTTTACCAAACTTCTGATAATGATGTTAAATGTGAGAAAAAAAAATAAAAAATAAAATAAAAGCTTTTCTAATATTTACCGTATCATAAAATCAGATCATACTAAATCATAAGGGTTAGTCTCTGGACTATATTCCATATCTTCATATCCTAATTAAATTTTGTATGACTTCAAAGTTAAATCCTTACATTTATTTTAAATAATTCAAAAAAATTTTTGTCAGCAGTAGCATAGTTACTTATAGAAAGTTTTTTTTTTTAAAAATAGTATTTTTGTGTTTAAAAGTTTACTCGAGGATGCTTACATACAAAACAAATATTTCCCTTCTTCAACAGACTAATTTCTGTGCATTTATTTGCAGTTAATTTATGAGTAGGACCAATTTCTTTAATTTTTGTGAATCCCAATTTCCATCAGTAAACATATTGCCAAACTTTTCCACACAAATTAACACTATGAATGGAATTATACAGTAATTTCAACAGAAAAAAGTATAAATTTAATAATTTCTTTCTTTATTTAAAATTTTTTCCATCAAAATTCCTTTACATAAAAGGCTTCTAATTATGTGTTAAAAAAGGCAGTCATTCTTACTGCTAAAATATTCATTTACTTCAACTTGTCTCAATAGCAATCTTACTAAAGTTGAATACCGATTTTATTTCATTAGAGAGAGATCTACAATATATTAAATTCATTTTCATTAAGTTGATAAAATAAATCAATTAAAATTTTATTTTAATCTAATCATTTTTCAAGAATTCCAAAACTAACATGAAAACCATTTAATTAGAAATTAAAGAAAAGAAATAAAGATCTCTTAGTGATAAAAATTAAAAATTTAATATTTATTGATTAAAAATAGACGTTACATTTTATCATTAAGGCATGAAATTCGTTATTCCATAGAATAATTATTTCATGAAGTAACTAGACACGTTTATCAAGATATTCTATAGAATAACGATTACTGGATATACGACCCACGAAAGTTTTTTGAACCTGTTCTATCTGCTTTGCAATAACGTGTGTGAGGATGCTTCATTCCGTAGCTTTTAGACGTAGAATTTAAACGGTGTATTATGTTAGAATTAATAAATTGTATCTCATATTCTGTTTTTTTAAAATTATTTATCAATTAATTATCCGCGATAAAGATAAAATTATAATTTTCATGGGATTTTAGCTGTTGAGGATAAATTAATTTATAAAATAACTTTAAAATGTTCATGTTTTACTTTAAAGGTCGATTAATAGCAATTTCTTTGAATAATTTCTTACTGAAATAGGTAAAGTATAAAATTTTCCATCTAAAAAAACGCAAAACAATTCGGAAACACGACAAAATTTGGGTTGAGTCAGGATTCGAATTAACTACCTTCCCATAAGAACGGACTCCCATACCAACCAGGTCTCCGTGGCCCTAACGACACTAGTATTAAAGCATATTTTTGTATAACAGTGTTTCCCAAACTGGGGAACCAGGGAGTATTTGGAGAGTTAACAAATGAGCCATAAAATTATTATTATTATTTTTTATTTAAACAAAAATACTGAACATAGAGAAATCCATTTAACCTTAACACAAGAACCATGGCAGAAAATTTGGCATGCAGAAGAAGAGCAATTGTTGGAATTAGCTTCAGACGGATTTTTGAAAATTAAACACATAGGGAGACTACTACCTTAACTCATTCTGGTTACAAATGCAACATGTGTATCAGGTCTTAACAGAAAACTTTCTGAAATACATCTCGCCGTATCCAACTTTATATTTAGGCGAAATTGCTTTTTCAGCATTTGAAGAAATTAAATTTAAAAGAAAGAAAAGACTATTGGACGCGGAATCATATCTAAGATTAATGAAGAATTAATAAACAGGAAACCAATTTATGTAATTATCTGCCCTCTCAGCACAAACAGTTTTATCCTTCTCATTGATCCAAATAAATATTACTTACAATATAACTTTTATTTACATTTTATTATGAATAATTTTATGTTTCTTTCCTTATTATTTTGTATATGTCTGAAATGAAAGAATATCAAAGAAAAAAAGTGAGGTTAAAAATATCAAATTTTACAAGCCAGACTGAAGTTATTGGAGAGGCATAAAACCAATAATTTAAAAAAATAATACTTTGACTAACTCATACACCAAGAAATTAGGATTTCACTCAAGAAATAGTAGAAAAGAAAGATTGGTGATGACTGAGAAGATACATGCTTCAATAATTTTTAGAATTAAAGTATCGCTAGGAAGAATTTTAGACAAAAATCAAAAGTTCGAACATTGGACCGGTTTCTTCAAAAATATCTATTTCTTGATATTATTGAACTCGTCAGAAACGGGGTACGGTTATTATTTTCTGACTTAAATTATGGAAAATGTATCTCTTGTGTGTGTGTGTTGCTTCCTGCTCAAGACACGTACCATGAATTAGTTATTTGTAAATGTCAAGAAAGAACGTCATATTCTAGACTATCAGAGACATTAAATTCGAGTAAAACGTTTTACATATGTACTTTGGTGGCCTAGTTGGTAAAAGTGTTGTTCTTATTATTGTAAAATAATCAGAACGTCAATCTAAAACATTGGGTGTATTGGAAGTATTAGAAACATTGGAAGTATTCACCAATACTTAAAAGTATTGGTGAATAATTTCGTTCTCATTATTGAAAGATTTTAAATAAGATTGATTAATTTTGAAAGTTTAATGACACGAATATATAGAAACAAAATAAAATGCTAAAAATTATTAATTCCATATTATAAATTATTTTTTCTGGCAAAAAAACTCTTCATTTCATAAACAAGAAGGTTTTAAAATTGATCATGATAACATATTCCCACGTATATATTTTAAATAATTCATATCGATTATTGGTAAATACAGTTTTGTTCATTTTTTTGATTTAAAAGAAATTCTGTTGAGAGCGAATTGTTTGTTTTCCAGGAATTTAATAATAAATTATGAAAACTTTTAAAAGCTAATTAAAATACCAATGAATTATATAAATATTTCATAATAAACTGATGCATCATTACAACCATTAACTTCTTCTATTTTAGTAGAAGTGTAAGTATTTTGTATCAAAATTTATCTCATACGCTATTCTAGTTTCAAAGCCCAGCATAAATAAAGCTCGTTATTTTCTGACATCATGGAGAAAGCAATTTAGCAGATTGACGCAAAGTATTAGCCGCTCTTTGATTTCTGAAAATTTTGTTTCCAGAGGATAATATTCACGTATCATGACAAAGAAAAATGTTCCAAATGTCCATTAAGATTCCAGCTATTGTTGAACAACGGTGCATGCACATCTATTGAGGTTGGTTCTTAGGGTTTTTCCAGGTTTCCCTCTTTAC
This sequence comes from Latrodectus geometricus, assembly GCA_026290005.1. Lineage (NCBI taxonomy): Eukaryota > Metazoa > Arthropoda > Arachnida > Araneae > Theridiidae > Latrodectus > Latrodectus geometricus. The sequence continues at coordinate 63,292 of JAPDSC010145890.1, forward strand.
ATCATGTTATTAAGAACTATAATCTATGAAAAAATCTCCACAGTGGCAGTTTACGTGGTTAATACTTGTATTTAAATGCTTTAAAACAGCCTTAGGCAAAAAAATTATCCGGTGCGCTCGGTCAAAGCACTCGCACTCCAGTGGTCACACCATTTCCTAGTGATTGGACAGCACTTATCACGTTGAAAATCCTGCGTTTGAACCTTATCGAACAGCAGAAGATCAATAACGCTATTCTACATGCATATCTGTCAGAGTGACAATCTTCTAACAAGGGACATAGTGGGCATCAAAATCCTTTGCGAAAATCTTAAGCCGCGACACTGTCCATTACTTGGTACCCACACACATATATGTACACGAAAAAAAAAAAAAAAAAAACACAACACAACACCGATTTCCCAATATTCAAAGCCTTTTGTAGTGTCTGGTAGTACGACAATTCTCATTGGAGCATAAAACTCCTGGTTCGATCCCAGTCATTGTTGAACGTTGGTAGATGGATGTCACGCTATTTCCATGCAAGTGTGTCTGACAGGTGCTTAGGAGTTTCCAGGTTTAAAGTCCTCCTGACAAGCTATACTGCTGGCTAACCAAATTGCAACTCCAACAAAGACAAGAGACATCCCAACAAAATTTATTTTGTGGATAACATGTTGACGTAGTATCAAATGATTAACTTTATAGACTTCCGTGAAGTGTGGTTCTTGCCAAAATCAGTAGTCAGAGTAGCTGCCAACGTTGGAGATCACCTCTGCCACACGCCTCGGCATTGATTCAAAGAACCAAAGTTCATGCAGTGTGACAGTTGGGATACAATCTGGGTCAATCGTTGAGCAATCATGTATATTGTTTCTATCAGCTATCACATATTTTCTATCTGCGAAAGATCTGGAGAAAAAACAGGCCAGAGAAGCAATTTAATCTGGCAATTGATGAAGAACTCTTGGAAAATGAGTGATACGTGTGGGCACGCATTATCCTGTTGAATTATGCTGTGGGCAAGCCCTGAATGTCAGGAAGGACAACTGGCTCCAACAACTTGGAGATGTAGCACTGGCTGTTTAAATTACCAGCCATGCGTTTTTGAAAAGTGCGAATGTGATATCCAATAATGGTCCCATAGCATAATGCCCGGTGCAGTACCAGTTGGGTGGTGCATAATGCAGCTATTCAGCATTCTCTCTCCACGGTGTCTCCAGACTCGAATGAGACCATCGTGGTGTTGCAGACAGAAAAGAGATTATTTAGATTATTTATGGATATATACATAAAAATTGGTATGATGCAGAAAGTGTTTCGGCTACATAAAAGAAAAACGTTGCTTATAAATAATGACTTAAAAGCATAACTCTAGAAGAGATAAAGAAGATTACAAGAAGCTGCGAAGATAAGAAAAAATGCATAGATAAAAAAGATTTTTAAAAAACATCACAAAGAAATTGAAATAATCAACTGTTCTGAAAAAAAAAAGAAAGAAAGTAATAATCTACAGTATCCAAAAAAAAAAAAAAAAAAAAAAAAAAAAAAAAAAAAAAAAAAAAAAAACCCTCCAAAATGCGGACAATTGTGGATATGTATTGTACATGTCTCAGTATGATGTATTTATAAAAGAATGATTTCTTAGAAACATAAATAGGATGTTTTAAAGATTTGCTCAGTTATAAATCTATAGACAATGTTACACTTTCTCAGAAAACTTATCTCTCTCTGTTCAATTCTTTTAAAGATTGATTCTGTGGCTCTTGATACCAAAGACAATTATTATAATAAAAACACAAATGAGCCATTCTTTTGTTGTTGCACCAACAGACTTTTTATTTAGTCTAGAGTTGGGCTGTAACAGTAAGGTAGAATCAACCAGAAAAGAATCTTCCTCATTTAGAAGCAGGTACTAAGCAGATGACTCCCAACCAGTGTTTGACCTGTCATAGCTGAGGTATCATTTCACTTGGAAAACATTTTGACCTGTTGAATATGCCCCTGCTGACGTTTAAGAAGCCTAACGGATCTTCGATTAAGCGGGGATTCAAACTCACTACCTTCCTATAACGAAAACAACGCCATAACCAACCAGATTTCCGCTGCCAGGTTATTCATTTTTTGTTAAGTTAACCAACACCATTTGTATACTACTATATGTTTTCCCATATACTTAAAATAATGCTCAGCAATTATGCTATTATCGGCATTTTTCATGAATTATGAAATCAAGTAACAATATTCGTCTCGATTGAATTTTGAAGTACTATCTTTTTTAATTCTAAAGCTTAATAGTTCTCTCTTATATAAATAGTCATTTCATTTTAGAAGAATAGTTGCGTGGTAAAGCACTTGAAAAGCAGCTTTTTCATGACAGCGATTGTAAGAAGCTTTGAAAACATTGGGAAGAAAGAATATTAAGGATTATGTTGAGAAAATGCTGAACATGCGCATGCGAAACAAGGGAAAGATCTCTATCATAAAATATTTATTTTATCATACAACTTAAATGTGCCCTTTTTCTCAAATCACGCAGAAATTATTTGGAACACATGATTTTAAAGTGAATTTTTTCTGAAATGAACGTTATATACAAACGCTTCCCCTGACAACTCCTCAGTTACAAACGTTTCCTCCTGATATTTTGAGATAGAAAATTATGTTATATTTCACATTCTATTTTTGCAGTTCCGAAAATAAGCAAAAATGTATTTATGTGCATTTCAAAAGAAAATAATCGTTTGCTAAGAAAAAAGAATCATTTGAAAAATTTAAAACATTTAAACCTTTAAAAAAATAACATTTTAGAAAAAATCTTTTCATTCTGGATCGGTTTTGAACAATAATTTAAGAAACTTTTCCTCAAACAGTAACGGTGTTTTTTCATTATATTGTGATCATGAAAAAACACAGTTCCTGTCACTTGCAAATGCTCTTCTCACTTATAGTACGCCCCTTCATAAAAAATATTCCCAAGTATTTAATTTTTTGGAAAGAAATTTCTTTGAAAAAAATGCTTTAGCTATTGAATAATGATAAATTCTTTCTCAACGATAGAAAAGACTAAATACAATCGTTCATTTCGTGACATAATTGAAATTTTATATAAGTGAGTAGGGCAAAGCTACTGATTTAAAAAATATCATTAAATTGTATTCCTATTGAGTCTCTTCAAATTAAACGCTCGTTTTTAAAATTAAAATAATTATTCTATAGTGAAAGTAAATAATGATTAACTATGCGCAAATATGAATATGAAAATGGTTTCGAAACATAGTCGCCAAACATAAGTAGCATATGATTTTCTGTTCACAATTAAATAAAAAAAAATATCATTAAGAATTAATGACTGCTATATTTTTTTTATGAAAAGCAGTAAAATAAGTTGTTAATCATTGAAAGAGGAAATAATGTAAAGAATATCCATATACACCAGATAGTTTGTAGATATACTATTCATAATTTCATGTACCGTATGTAAAATCTGTATACTTGTAAATATTTTTTTGATTTGTTTGATGAAAACACCCTTGAATGCTATAAAACATTTAAATCAAACTCATCTAAATAATTCCCAATACTACCCACATTGCGCTAAAAATTTGCTTACCAAGAAATTGTTCTCAGAATAAAACGAAATTTTGAATACGTTAATACAACAACATTCTTGTAAGTGATTACAAAATCAAAGCAAAACTATCTTTTCTTGTGGTAAAAATGATAAATTAAAGAAATGTCATGTTGTAGACATTTCTAACGTGAATGTATAAATAGATACTATCGAGCAATGAGGCATACAAATCCCATATCATTCCACAGCTGCTGTAAATATGCTTCTAACTCGATCAGACTCGTTGACTGCCTGAATTCAATTCTAATTCTATCAAACTAGTATGCCATCCTAAATAATTCAAGATCGGTTTTGATAATTGTTCTGGCCACGGATGGATAGAGAAGTAACGAAGACACTTTTTGTAAAACCCTTGCTGTGTATGGAAGTGAACATTGTCCAATTGAAAAACAGATTCTGTGAACTTTACTATGAATAGCAACTGATATCACGAACGTACTTTTAGGCTGTGAGTTAGTGAACACCAGGTACTTTCCAGTACCAAGTTCAGAGTTGGTCACAACAATTTTGCTGGAGGCTTTTTATGTGGGAGTCATTGCAGTTCTCATAATTTAGAAGCAGGAACCATGAAGAAGACCCCCTCTGATACTTGACTTTCCAACCTCAGAGCTGAAACCAAGCTCTATTTAACTATTTGAAGATGCTGCAACCATGACATATTTAACATGCCCTATCCCTCTTTAGTGAATATGATGGATCTTTGATAGTTGGGATATAAATGCATTCCTTCTAAAAATGAAAACGAAGTCCTGACTAATCAGACTGCTCTGGCCTTTACCTTTGGGCTGTCATGACGTCGTGCTTCAGAATTTGGGGATGACCCTGTGTTGTATATCATAGTACTGTAAACCATCACACCAGTTGTGAGAGCTATATTCCACTGTGCAGCGGAAGCAGAATTGAGATGTTCACCATGAGGCTTCTACACATGTACATGATTGTCCTTACTACCTAATTTGAATTTGGATTTGTTGATGAAGATTTCATTTGTTTCACTCCAACCTTTCAACAGTAGTACCACTCCAAATGGCATGATCTTCTTTCAGTCAAGTTCCTTGCAATGGTACATGCTGACATAGAATCCTGTAATAGAGTTCTTTGTGTATGAGTGATAGACAATGAGTCAGTTGTCACTATGTGCACATTTCATTTGCTGGACAGTCGTCTCTACTTATAATTTCTAAAGGACACTTTGAGTTGAGGCGCTGTATAATACACTACTGGCCATTAAAATTGCTACACCAAGAAGGCGACATGCTACAGACGTGAAATTTATACGAAAGGAAGAAGGTGCTGTGATATGCAAATGATTAGCTTTTCAGCGCATTCAGACAAAGCAGGTGCCTGTAGCGACACCTACAATGTGTTTAAATGTGGAAATTGTTCAGCCGGTTCCTCATACACAAATTGCATTTGAACGTTGTAGCCTGGTGAAAAGTTGTTGTGATGCCACGTGTAAGAAGGAGGAATGTGTACCAGCACGTTTCTGACTTTGATAAAGGTCGAATTGTAGCTTACCGGGATTGCGATTTATCTTATCGCAGTATTGCTGCTCGCGTCGGTCGAGATCCAATGACTGTTAGCAGAATATGGAATCGATGGGTTCTGGACGGTAATACCGAACGCCATACTGGATCTCAACGACCACCTATCACTAGCAGCTGAGAAGACAGGTATATTATCCGCATGGCCGTAATGGATCGTGCAACCACGTCACGAGCCGTGAGTCAAGAAACGGGGTCGTTTGGAAGACAACAAGTGTCTGCACGAACAGTTCGACGACGTTTGCAGCAGCATGGACTCTCAGCTCGGAGACCATGGCTGCGGCTTCCCTTGCGTCATAGACAAGAGCGCCTTCAATGGTGTGATCAACGACGAACCTGGGTGCACGAATGGCGAGACGTCATCTTTTCAGATGAATCCAGGTTCTGTGTACTGCATCATGATGGTCGCATCCGTGTTTGGCGGCATCGTGGTGAACGCTCACTGGCAGCGTGCATTCGTCATCGTTATACTGGCCCATCACCTGGGGTGATGGTATGGGATGCCATTGGATACGCGTCTCGGTCACCTCCTTTTCGCATTGACGGTGCTTTGAACAGTGCACGTTACATTTCTGGTGTGTTACGTCCCGTGGCTCTACCCTTTATTCGAGCCCTGCGAAACCCTACCTTTCAGCAGGATAATGCCCGACCGCATGTTGCCGGTATTGTACGGACCTTCCTTGATACGGAACATGTTCGGCTGTTGCCCTGGCCAGCACCTTCTCCAGTTCTTTCACCAATATAAAACGTCTGGTCAATGGTTGCCGAGTGACTGGCTCGTCACCAAACGCCAGTCACTACGGTTGATGAACTGTGGCATCGTGTTGAAGCTGCATGGGCATCTGTACCTGTACATGCAATCCAATCTCTGTTTGACTCAATGCCCAGGAGTATAACTGCTGTTATTACTACCAAAGGTGGTTGTTCTGGGTACTGATTTCTCAGGATCTATCCAGCCAAATGTTTTGAAAATTTAATCATTTCTTATTTCTAGTATAATATATTTGTCCAATAAATATCATTTTGTTATCTGCATTTCTTCCCAGTGTAACAATTTTAATGGCTAGTAGTGTAGATCCCTCTCTTGTTCACTGGTCATAACAGATCCTCACAATAAAGTCAGAATGGCCCATGTTTGATCACCGGGTTTAATTATCCCTATAATTCCTCCTTTTTCGATTCATATTATCTTCGATGGTTCAATGATGACATCTCTAATTAAAGAGTATCTCAGAAATAGAATAAATATCAGAAATCAGAATGAATATGCTCGCAAACAAGTTCTATTTACCGCTTTTATAATCCAACAAAAACTAAGTTCAGCTTTTTCTAGTGTCGTTGCACTATATGCAATCAGTATTTTTAACCATTTGCATAACTGCTTGAAACTTACCTTCATGCTAAGTTTCATAACTATCTCACTATTATTAATTGGCATATAAATTCCTTGGCATGTTTTGAGTATAATTCAAAATCTTAATGATTTTACGAATAAAAAACATTTTCATAAAATACTTATGTTCTAAATGAAAGGATAACCATTTTTTAATGCATTGTTTTGGGCTTAAATTTTAAATGTTGTTACCAAAAAAAAAAAAAAAAAAAAAAAAAAAAAAATACAGCACTTTTGAGAGAAACTTTAGTTTAAGCTTGATACATGAGGTCCTACAATTTAACATTTAAAAATGCATTCATTACAAGATGATTTAGTTAGCATCCACTTAAAATGATGCTGCTTTGCTTCACGACGTAAAATCTTACGCGTGCGATTGTCGATTATATTATCATTTAACATAATTCATTTGTTAGGTGCACAGCTCTCACCAAGTAGTCTCATTGCAAGCGGTTGCTATAGTAACAAGAGTCGTCAATTTCAAAAAGTTCTTAATAGTACCATGAATTAGCGGTGTTTGACATTATTCTAAAATCATAAATATTATCATGTAAAACCATTCTTATTGTCAGCAGTCTCACACGTGTTATTTTATTATTGAATTATCTTTATTTTGATTTTTATGGATATATTTTCATTTATACTTTTGAATATATTTTTTATTATAAAACAATTAATTTAGTCTTTAAAATTTATTGAAAAAATTCAGGTTGAACATTATATTAATAATAATGAAAGGTTGTAAAAATATTTGGCTTAAAAATTTAGTATAAATTAACTTTCTTTTTGTTCATTAATATTGTTACATTAAATCAATTTAATTTGTAAAATTTAATTAATATATAAAAGATTTTTTTCAAAAAAAAAATAAATAAATAAATAAAATATATATATATGGTCAAAACCACCATTAAGAAGTTTAGTGAGCCAAAAAAGTGCCTTTTTTCTGACTTTCCCTGTCAAAAATGTAGTGAATCTAGTTTCCGCAGCAATAGTCTACAGACAAATTTGCGGAATCTATTGTTGTGTAAGAAACACAGTAGCTAAAAGCAAGCTGAATAGAATTTAGAATGCTTTAAAATTTCCTGTAGTTATGAAGTTATTTAACATTGTAATCACGCGGGATTATTTTCATCCCTCCAATACCTCTCAGTTGGAGATATATTGGGAAAAGGGAAATTGTGTTCATTGCTGAGGAGGAAAAACACTTTTTGAAAAAAATTGAAACAAGAGTGAATATTGTTATTTTTAAGAAACATTAAAACTGTAGGAATGTGGAAAGAAGAGGGTATCAGATGCCATACGCCTCTATTTTGAACCTGTGTTTCAAGGGTTATACATGTATAATAACATTAAATTTCGGAGAAGCTTTTTAGTTGATATAAACATGTTGAACAACTTTTTATTTCATTCCACATAATTCTTAATAAATAATGAGACGTAATTATAGAACAATAAAGTCAACAATATAAAAACAAATTAAAAAGTTAAAAATATTAACAGTACAAATGAATATATACATACGGTATTATACAGATAAGCTGAAAGAAGTTAATTTTTATTAGAGCTAAATATATTCTTCGATATTTGTGTGTCATTTAAATTTAAAATTCCTTGTATAATGAAACTTAAGTTGTAAATTAAAAAATTTTTTTAATATATCAGCAACAAAAATCGCTTACATATTTCAAAATTTATCCATTCCACAAAAATATATATTATATTATTTGATAATAAGTAGCTGATTAAACGACATTTTTACAGAAAAAAACTTCATTATCAAAATCTCAATTAAATGAAGAACATAGCTTTACAGAAGTATATCAATAAATAGATTGGAAACTAAACGTATTAAAATATAAAACACAGTATAGAAATATTAGAAAAAGGAAAAAATAAGTACCAATGTCAAGTGCTGTGAAGCCAAATCAATCGTATTATAATAAGAAAATTTTTTAACAATATCCTTAAAATACATGAATTTTTAAAAAATAGAAATTTTCATGGTAGCCAAACGATGTTAATGCATGTATTAAAATAAAATAAACTTACAAATGAGCAACATTTTTAAATCTACAGCATTTATTCCGGTTAAATGTAAAACAATTTTACAGAAATATATCAGTTAATCAAATGGAAACTATATATTAATATTAAGATATTATAAAAAGCAGAGTATAGAAATACTACATACATAATTACAATAATTTATAAATGCATTTAAAACAGAAATTTATACTCGAATAAATGTAAATAAATATTTGTACAGCCAAGTTATCTGCTTTATAAGTGTTGCTTTATAAGTGCTGCTTTATAAGCTTTTAAGTGTTGCTTTATATATAACACAATAATATTGGATTTTGGAGCAGTTTCATGGTTAAAATGAACAGAACAATTGCATTGGAAAAATGAAATATAATATAGTAGACACTCGTTTTAAGAACTCGTAGGGACCAGTAAAACAGTTCGTAAAATAGAAAAATAATATCTTAAATTATTGAGATCAAAGTTTTTTCTTTGCTCAAATACTTTTCCTTTATAAATAAAGTACTATTAGAAAAAAATTATTTAGAATGCATCATAAGAAATACACGCAAAAGGCGATTCATACTTAGAACGTACTTTCACTTCATGGATGAAAAATCAGGCAAAATAATTATTTATCTCTTTTCCTGTTTAAAAGCCACACTTTAAAAAATATGTTTTTATTTTTTTCAATGTATAAAAGCATTTCGCTCTTTTTTACAATTTAATTCTATCAACTATTCAGGTATTTTTTTGCAGACGTATTTAACTCTGCATCATTTTCTTCTTCGATAGCTGAAAACACTTTCATTCTTAATAACTCAACCCTATTATATTCTCAATAATTTCATCATCCAATATTTCTTCTGCACATATCACATGTGAATCCCTTTTCAAAAAATCCTTCTAGTAAGAAATTTTTAAAGGCAAAGGATTAATTAAGCAGCAAAGTTAATAAAATTAACTAAGCAGCAAAGGGTT
>JAPDSC010145890.1:73247-107989 GCA_026290005.1 Latrodectus geometricus
TTAATTAAGCAGCAAAGTTAATAAAATTAACTAAGCAGCAAAGGGTTCTTAGTCGGAGCTCATGAATCAGTCACTCATCTTTGCTCGAGTCATCTGGTAAATTAGTTACAGCCTTTAAAATAAGTAACCCAACATTTTATGGTGATAATTTTATGTACTGTTATTACTAATTAAATTCTCTGTCATTCTAAAGGTTGATAAATATAAAATAGAAAAATATTGTTAATAAATAATTTTGAACCACAAAATATAATATTTATTACTACAATAACAATAGTAATAATTTTTGTTATCACCTTTTAAAAAAATGCTTATGTAACCTTAAAAAATGTTTATTAAATCATTAACTTTATTACAAAATATTTTTGGATAAAATCATAGAATTTTTGATAAACGGTGGTGAAAAAAATATTGTTTTTCGGAAACTAAGAAATGGAAAAAATAATCCACACATAATTTAATATATATCATTAATGAAGTTACATTTAAGAAAGAAAGATGAATGTTTGCTGTGATGCTTTGAGACCAAAAATTTTGAAATTTATTGGTGCGATGTACACATTTGCTAAAGTTAGAGATGATTTGAAATCAGTAATTTTGATAGCTAAAATTTCTCTATCGTTATCTCCAGAGCGATATATATTTAGTACTTCCACGAATAGAGATTGTCAACACCAGAAAGATTTCCACAACGACCATCTGGTCTATCTAAATGGATTACGGTTTAATTATGAGTTTGAAATAAGACATAGACTTTTTAGAAAAGTTTCTTGAATTGCTAGGACATCGGAAGATGAAAGTACTGAAGGTTCATAAATGGGTGCTCAGGGGAGATCTTGAAATTGATTTAGATAGATTTAAACATACTTGCATGCATTCTTTCATGAATGAGAACATTTATTGAATCATTTGATCTTGTCTAGCTTGTATCGCAAGTAATTTTGCTTCAAATGTCGAAGTCACCTCAGTCACTGCTTTTAAACAATATTAGTGATTTCGCCTATATTCGGAAAAAAAGGAAGATGGCTTTTGGTTACACTAGAGTACCTGGTTTTTAAAGATTTATTATACCTTTACTTCAATAAATGGAAGGTGATTCAGGCTTTAAAACTACAAGAATTTTTTCTTTCTTCCCTTGAAGGGCAGTAAAAGTCATGAGCAAGCATCAAGACTTCCATGACAGTTTAAACTTTTAGGTGTTTCATTTGGACAGGAAGAATCTTTATGGAATATTCCGCAATTTTTACATAGAAAGAAGTCTTGGTTGCATTTTGTTTTGTAGGATGAGTGTATTTATAGCATTTATCGCTGTGACGAACATTATAACATTATAAATAAAAGAAGAAACTGGAATTATATAATCGAATAAGTTAATAGTTTAAGATAAAGAATGTTCTCAACAATGCTCTCCAAAATATTTTCACTCAGTTCTTCAGAATTCTTTTTTATAAATCTTTGCAATCCTAATATCGTTATGCCATTTTGACCAATTTCTTTAACAACAAGTATTAAAGCTGCTTCTACTTTCATTTGTTTTATAAGAAATCTTGGCAATATGTATTCAAATTGAAATGCAGCGTTGACTTAGACACCAATAATTTTGGAGGAGGTTCTGGCTTCGAATCCCGGTTCGGGCATGGATATACTTTCTCTTTCTCTCTCTCCTGCCTTTGTCCTTTCCTTGTATGAACGAAGTGTAAAGGGTTGCCTACCCTATAAAGTGGTAACTATGGCATGTGTGTTTAATTAAAAAGAAAGTCATATCCAGTTATTCTCTTCAATGTAAGCTACAATCATACAACATAGAGCTCCAAAAATGTCGGTCATAACCTAACCAATAATTTTGGTCATTATGTTTATTTCTACAGTAAAAATCCAATCAATTTGTTTCGAATAAAAATTTACCTTAATGGGTATGTGGAAGTTTTATTATTTTCTTGTGGTTCCTTTCAAATTAGATTATTTCTTATTTTAAATTGTAAGAGGTTTTTTTGGGATAGATGTAGTACTCTCAGTGAGAGATAGGAAAATGAAGAAATTAGTAATACCAATTCCTGCAGCTAACTGGATAAGTAGTGGGATTAAATGTTTGAATGTCGAGAATCTCGGAATGTTTATTTTTGGAATGTGCAAATCGCAGTACTTACACTAGCTAGAAAATGTCTGCGTACAAACGCACAGTAAGTATTCTAGAGAGTATAAAAGTACATTATAATGTCAGCATTTAATCAGTTTTTATGTAATGTATTTTTTAACAATTCCTTAAACATCAGTAACAATTTCAAGATGATAACGCACATTGTTTCAAAGTTATAATAATAATAATTAAAAATTACACAAAACGTTATAAGAAAAAGTTTGCTTACAGTTACAAATTACAAAGATATTTGGAAATTAATCTTCATTTTTTAGTCTCCGTGAGCTTGTATGAAATGAAATATTGTCTGCATTTATTTTTTACTACTTATTAAATTTATCTCTTGTATTACCATTATTTATTGTACTACCATACAACAAATATAATAAAAACTATCTTTGGATGTCATGATACATTAGTACTTACAAACAAGTAGATTTAAAATGAATTCTAAAGGAAAAGGATTGTTGCGGACAAAAGAAAAATCCTCTTAAGATTAAGGAATGAAGGTAAATATCTTCTAGAAATTGGCAAGATAAATAGAAGAATTCATTCTTCAATCCAAAGAGTGATCAATAGTTACAAATAATAGTTACAATAGTTAATATGTTATTTCAATGTCTTGGAGTGGCTGTCCATTTAAGCTGATTTTACAAGAAATGAGTTACATCCTGAAATCCGTATTTAAATTCAAAGATTACTGAATTTCAAATAGTAATTGATATTAGAAAAAGGCTTAAAATATCTTTTCATGAAGATACAATGCGGAAAATACTGAAGAAATCTGGCTATCATGGCCATATAGCTCGTAGAAGTCAAGATATTTCAACTGTCAGTAAGCAAAAAGGTTTAAATTTTGCCACTGAGTATGTAAATAAACCTTCTGAGTTTTGGAAAAAAGTAATAAGTGAATTGGGAAAAGTAAGCATCTGATAAAAGCAAGTTTTGAATCTTTGGCATCAAATGACGTAAACTGGAGTGGAGAAAACAGGGCAAGGTTTTTGAGAAGCAAAATCTTGTGTCTACAGTTAAACATGATGGAGATGGCTTAATGATTTGGCATGACAGCAAACATAGTTGTTCGATAAAGTTTTATAGACTCCACTATAAATCATATGGGATGTCTAAATATATTAAAGCAAAATTAGAAGCAGATTGCACAAGATTTGAATCTTAGTGATGACTTTTGGTTTCAACAAGACAATGATCAAAACGTAAAGCTCTGGCTGTTATATAATATCAAAAATCAGCTGCATATTCTTATATATTGGCCATACTTAAATCCCATTAAACATTTATGGGATTTATTGGAACACAAGATTCAGCAACATAACATACCATCGAAAGATATGCTGAAAAGTGTGATTACGAAGGAATAGAATAATATTTCCTCTGCGGAAAACGCCAAGCTAGTCCACTCTATGCTTTAACGATAGGAAAAGATTCTTTGACATAAAGATTTTCCAACCAGATATTAAAGTTTAATTGACAGACCATAAAAGCTTTTTTTAAAACACTTTTCTTATCTGTACGCAAACATTTTTTAACTAATTTTTGTGTAATTTTCAATAATAATTATTATTACTTTGAAACAATGTGTGTTATCTTTCTGAAATTGTTACTTATATTTAAGAATTTATTAAAGAAATACTTTATATAAAAACTTAATTAATGTTAACCTTTTAATGTACTTTTATTCTTTCTAGAATATTTACTATGGGTTTGTACACAGACTTTTTCTGGCAAGTGTATAAGCCCTTCCAGTCTTGCTTCTCTCGTTTTAAAGCCATTATAGGAATATAATAAATTTAAAAAAATAAATAAATGAAATTAATATAAAAAAAGAACAGAAATACAATCTTTTGCAATCAAACTCATATCAAAAATCACATGATAATTCCATGCGATTAAAAGAGAAAATACAATAATGGAATTTTAAATACTGATAAAAATACTAGAGTTCAAATTTACATCTACCGCGAACAATCCCAAAGTTTTTAGTGCAGTCACATAATTTTTACGAAACGCCACCAAAACACACCCAACCACATAATAATTTTGAAATATGGATATTCCCTTCGATCAATTCCAAAGCTAATTCTCTAAGTACACCACCACACTTGAGGAGTAAAATTCAAGTGCGCATAGTTAAAATTTATGTCTATTTCAAATGGATTTAAATTAATATTTTCAATAATATACTAAAGAAAATATCAATTTCCCCATCTTTCTTTAAACTTCTATAATTTTATAAATCTGTTCCTAATTGTTAACTTCATTCTTTTCCTTCTTAACTGTCACGGTCACATATAAAATAATGTTATTTTTTCTTTCTTTTCCTGCTAATGCTAATTTGTACTTTATGCTTGATTGGTGTGTATGGGAAATTTATAACTATGTGACAATTAGTTTGGATTGTGTGAACGAAAAATCACACCATTTTTTTCTACTTTTATGAATAAAAGGAAAGCATTTTGTGCTAATAAGTCCCGAAATATTTATGTAGGAACTGAGAAATCTTACTGCTTTCTTGAAATTTTAAATTTTCCATTATTAAATTAATGGATTAAATAATGCTATTGGAAATATTGAAACTTTAAAAACATAGTAAATAGATTTTATTATTTTAATATTAGTAATTAATTTATAATTTTTTTTAAAATTAAGGTTTAAAATATTTTTATTTCTACTTTTCGATCATTATTTTTTCTTTTTGGCCCTAAACTACAACGTTTACAACACTAAATTATATTTTTTAAACTATTTATATTATTATATATTTCTTTTCATCACAATTGAAATTTGAGATGGTAAGCTTTTAATAAAAATACTGGTAGTTTCATTTTAGTAGCTCAAACTTTTAAATATTTCTTATTAATTTTTTCACATTATTAAAGCACAAATAATTTTCTTTTGAAGAAATTTTTATTAAATTTTTCGAGACTGCTTTAATTTTGTTAGATTATATACACAAACTAATGACAAATCATCATGACTGTATTTAAATTATAATTAGCTATAATATATGGTATACATAAGGAGAAGCAATTTCATGGTTACTTTTCTTTACTTTGTTTAAAGTTTTAATGAACAATAGCTTAATGTAAACAGATGACAAAGATTAGAAATGGTGGGCATATCTGAAAACTATGACAAGGAAAAAAAATTACAATTCTCTGACCTAAGAAAAATGTATCAGTTTATTTAAAAAATCAGAGACTAATGCAATCTTTATGTTACTTATAATTGTTAATTAATAAATTTTAGTCCCAGAAATTGCTGAAAATATTCTTTTGGTTTTATGTGTATTTCCAAGTTTTAAAAGTAAGGAATAAATTGAAAGATAAATATAAA
Organism: Latrodectus geometricus; assembly: GCA_026290005.1. Classification (NCBI taxonomy): domain Eukaryota; kingdom Metazoa; phylum Arthropoda; class Arachnida; order Araneae; family Theridiidae; genus Latrodectus; species Latrodectus geometricus. The sequence goes on from JAPDSC010145890.1 coordinate 78,739, forward strand.
ACATTTATAATTCAGGTCATTTACTTATTTAGAGGCATATTTTTTAGTAAGTGTGTAAAAATGAGATTAAAAAAATACAATTATATAATTCCATTATATATACTTAAACAAGTATAAAATATTATTTATATGAATATTTTATGAAGTTTAATCAATTATTGTTAATTTGAATGTTCGGAAATCATAATTTGTTTTTATATTTATTATAAATCAAAGAATGTATTAAAATTTAAAATATCATAGACATTTGTCACAGCATTACTATTTAAATGATTATTATTAAAAACATTTATCAGAAGAAGGAAGAGTTAAGGCATTTTGTTTTAATGAAAATAAAGTAATTTATATCCCCCCCCCCCAAAAAAAAATTTTAGACTAAGTTTTAAAAAAAATCTATATATGGCTTGAAATTTTATAAGCTTATTTATTTTTATTAAGATTTTTGATATGTTTTATATCTTGTTTTAATTTTTAGGTAAACAATGGAAGCTTGATTAAGAGCTGTATAAGAGGTAAATAAAGCTTTCTTTAATATAAATTCAAACTATCTTTGAATTCCATGCTAAAATTTTAAAATAAAATTGAATTCTAATGCAAAAAATAATCTATTTCTTATGTAATATATTTTTAACTGCAGTCTTAAGTGATATGGAAATAAAAGATGTTTTCTTTTTATAAAATCCAAGCAATAAAATTACAAAAATAAAATTTTAACAGTTGATTTTCTTTAGGTAATATTATAATTGAGTTAAGATTTTTAATTTTATTTCAAAATATTTAGATAAACTTATATTATTGAGATAGACTAAGAAATCTATGTATTGATAGTGGTTTTGAAATGAAGTAACATTTAATGCTTATTCTTTACGAATCTAAATGATTTTTAACCAATATCACAACCACAATTAATATATAAAAGTTTGTGAAGATTTTTTCAAGTAATAAAAAAATTCACTTACTTAACGACATTTTATTTGTTTTAGCAATTATTGATTCTTAATATTCACTTTAACTCACATTTTGATCCTATTTTGTTTCAAGAGGGCATGAAATGTCAACAAACTATTATTGATGCCACTGGTGCTCAATTAATTATGATAACCCAATACAACTGAATCTAGTTGTTACTAAGGTTTAATTTTTGTGCTTATACAAAGCAGAAAATGATAACATTCCTGGGGAAATCTGATGCATTTGAATTTCTTTTTTGCGGCTGAGAAAATTTGCTATTTATGTCTAGTTGCTTTGAATTTAATTATTTGTTGATTCTCCTTAGATGTGAAAAGTCTAATTGACTTCAAAGAAAACGCATAAAACAAGAAAGATCTTGGTCCAATAAAATTTTGCAAAGGGGCTCTTAAAACAGAATTGTAATCTTTTTTTTGCTGTGATGATAATGACTTATAAATTACTAGCAAACAAAAAATGAATACATGTTTGTGTTATTCTGAAAGGTTCAGTTTGTGTGTGCGGTTCAACAATTTTTTTTTGTGTGTCTGTGTGCACAAGAGATGTAAATGGACTGAAATCTACAGTTTAAATTGTTAAAACTACTACAAGCATCTATCCCCAAAGTAGGAATGGGATCACAAACTGTTAAACTAAATGCTATAACTTTTTGAATTACAGCTTTGCAGTTATTTAGAATATATGAAAATTCTAACTGATTGCTTACTGCCTAAAATTATACCCTCACTTTTTTCTGTTACAGAATAATTATAAAGATATCTTTGCAGCAATAATTTTCAATTAATTTCATTGATATTTCAAGCTATAACTAATGAATATTATATAAAACTACTATGATGTAATAATGCAGGTTATTATTTTTTCATTTAAATATAGTTTAGTAATATTTTTCAACTTGGAATGTAAAAAACAAAAAAAAAAACATACATAAATAATTATATGATTTGGACACTACAGATATTCTATTCAATAATATCTGTTTATCATTAAATTTTAATTGATAATTTATTTGTTTGTAATGCATAGTTGATAATAATTGATTTTCAACAAAGATTATATTATTCTGTATTCTATTTTTTGCTGCTAAATTGTATAAATATAACTGAAATATTTTGGTATTTTTCTGAGTTTTTTTCTTGAGCAGGTCATAAAACAAATAGGCAGCAATTTTTAAGAATACCCATAGTTGGAATATATAGTTCTTTTAGCATATAACCATATAACATTCTGTGAATTAATTGTTTTTCTCAAGATAAAAATAATTATTATGAACATTTAAATAGTATTCAAAATCTTTTTAAATTTGTTGTGTAGTTTTTAATCAGCCATTATAGAGTTAGTTTTCAATTTCTTTAGTTTTTTCTAAGAAATAACTATTTAAAAATTCATTTTTAATATTGTATGAAGCTTCTAAAGTAGCTCCAAACATTTAATTTTTTTTTCTCACATGCAGCTTAAGAATTTTTTTTATTAACAAATGAAACATTATTACTTTCTGTTTTAATTAATAGTAAAGGAAAAATGAAATATGTATTTGATGGTAAAAACGAATGTTATAGTCAGTAACGACATTTGGCAATTATTTTTCTTCTAAGATGAGGGTAATATAAGAATTGAAATTTAGTTAGCAACTATAATGAGTGCTAAATAATTCTTTTTAGAGGATAACAACCACATAAGAAATGTGGAAAAAGGATCAGTTTTGAATTGTTATCCCCAGTGATATAAGAATATATTAATTATGTTAAGAAGTGGTTCATATTTCTTTAAAAATATTATTAAAAAAAAAATTGAGGGAAGTATGCTTTAAAAAAAGAAATAAAATGCTGGAATTTTTGTAACATTATAATTTTATTATTTTTAAAACTATATTTAATTACTATCACTTGAATAAAATAATAATTTGAAAACTGATTAAAAGATCTTTGTAAATAGATTTCTATTTAATAAAATCATTTTATTGAATCATTTGCTTTTGTAGATAGAATTCTGCAAATTATTAGGATGTAAAAATATATATCAGATTTTATTTAATGATTTAATAAAAAAGATATATGTATTATTCTATCACCATTTTCTTGAGCAATTGAATGTTATTAAATGATGCAACTTAGTGCCTGCCATATAAATTAAGAATACATTTCACAAAAAACTTTCATAAAAGAAGTGCAGTTGCACAATTCAGGTTGGCTTAGATTCCACAAACAAAATTTTTTAGCATTCACTGTAAATATAAATATGTAAATGACACATTGGAAGTATAAATCCTGTTTATTAATTCCCATTACACTTACTTTTTTAAAATTAGAGTTACATATTAACAATAAAATTTACTCATATGTTTGAAAAAGTTTATGTTTATGAAAAGTGTATATTTATTTATTTACTTTTGAATGTGACGCAGTAAAAATTAAGAAAAGTTGCTTGATAAAGTTAAATTGGATTTTTTTTTTTATAAAATGCAAATAAGTAATGTAAACAATTTAATCTTAATATTTGTTGCCTGACAAATGTCAATTGTTAAAGTGCCCTCTGGAAAAGAATCGACTCCCTTAAGACACTTAGTTAATATAAACCTACATTTGGCAATTAATTGCTTCTGGTAAATTTTTTGGTAAACAGAAAAAAAAACTCTTAATTTTTTTTTGTTTGATTATATTTTTTTATTTGTGAGCCTGATAGTAATATTCCTTTTGTCCATCTGTGGTTCTTGGGCATGATTTTATCAATCACTTTCACATAAAAAGTATATTCCAATTTTTAATAAATTTTTTTCAAATTATGATGGAAAAAATGCATATAATGTAGATCTCTGTAGAAATAAGAAAATATAAGCTTTATTTTTTAACTAATATACCAATTTTTTAATCATTCAATCAAAAGATGCATGCACTAAATATTCTATGAAACATGATCGTAAATGTAATAAAAAATTCATATCGTGAATGCAGTCGGGAAACTACAACATTTATCACAATTGCAACATCTGGCATATTTTTCTTCAAAATAGTTGACAAGTTAATTTGTATGTACCATATATTTATAAGTGTATATGTATATATACTCTCACAAATATATTTATGCATGTTTGTTTGTGGCATATAATTTTATGTTCAGACATAAACCATCTTTTTCTGAGAACATGAATATTAATGCACATTTAAAATTTAAATCTTAAAATAAATTTAATTTGCCTACATTTTTTTTTATTTTTGTTGTATAAGTTGTCAATATTTAGTTCATATTTCTTGTTAATAAAATTTCTCTAGAAATGATTTGTAAAGATATTTCTTTTATTTCAGTCAAAATTATGGGTGAAATTACAACTGAATTAAAAAAACATTTAATATTTTTATCTTCTGGATATTTATGAAAATATGCTTTGATTTTAATTCCAATGTATTACTGAAAAAAGTTTGAATTTTTCAAAAATGTTTTTAATTTCTCAGTATTTTAAACATATATAGATATTTAAATATACTAGACAGTTGAACCAAAGAAGATTTTATATTGTTTTCTTATTTGTGTTATGAAAAAATATTCTTACCTAGAACTTAATGATTTTTGACCCTTTAAGCTAAATTTTTTTTTTTTTTTTGAAAAAAAGTTCCAAAAATTGTTGAAAAAATTTGCAATTTAAGTCTTTTTAAATTTTTTTTTCTACAGATTTTTATTTGGAGAAAAAAGAAATTATTAAAGCTTATGAGTTGTAATATCATATCTATAATACACATAGTTTATATACTATGTGTATTATAGATATGATATTACATAAAATGCATTTGTGAAGGTTCTCAGTAAAAGTAAATTATCTGCCTATTTATTAAATTTGATTATTCCTAAAGTTATCTGACTCAATTGAACTTGGAAGTTAAGTGAATTTTATTTTAACTGAAATAATTTTCTAAATTTTTATGTCTGCTTTTCTCAACTGAGTATATTTATTAAAGCAAATTGACCAAATGAATTCTTAAGATAAAGGTGATTTCAAATAATCTACTATTGCTGTTAAATCAATAATTTTACTTAGTTTCTCATTTGATTATTCCTAATCTTAATATCCTGGCAATTTTTTTCTGTTAATAGTATTCCACTTTGTGTGTTTTTTATTTGGTTTGTATTTATTTGGCTGACACCAATTTGATTTGCATTTATTATTGTTTTATTTTTGTGTCTTATTTTAACTGTGGGATAATTCCCAAATGTTCTTTTGTCTATATAAGGAGATCTACCAAAAAACATTTCAACAGTTTTTAAAAAAATCTCCAACATGGAGATTTACAACATTAATTTAAGAGATTATCATCTTACTTTATAATTAAATGGAGAAATATACAAACATTTTAAATTCAATTTATTCAATCCATATCAGACTTTTTAATCTTTTGTTATAACCTTAGTTTAATAAATCAATATAAATGATTTTAAGAATCTCTTTTATTTTCACAAATATACCTTATGGAGAACTTTTATAATTGACTCATGTTTTCTGTATTATTTGGACTAAAGTTAGAAGAAATAATTACTGTAAATTTTAAATCTTTGAGCTTTCTGGCAACAGGTAGAACATATAAAGTCACATTTAGTTCTTCAAGAGATCTTAAAAAACTCATGAATATACTTCTTTTTATAATTAAATGTGTTTCCTTATCCAACAAACTTTTAACTACTCCTCATTGATCTTAATATAATGTAAGAAATTCATATCTTCTAAGTGTACTTCTTTTATTATATTAAGATGTACAAGAAATTTTTACTGCATCAGACAATTTTTACATGATCAAATCTAGAGTAATAACAAGTAATATTTTTGTGCTTAATGTACACATGTTAAAGCTATGGTAGTATTTTTTTTTAAAAAACACATTTCTGATCTATAAGAAGGATGTAAAATATATCATAATATAAAATCTTGATAATAGATATTACAAGCAAACAAATGAGTAAGTAATAAATACTAGAAAGACTTGTAAATGCGTTAAGACGTAAAACTAATTGATTTAATTCTTTTATTGAATTTTTGACGCTTTTTTTTCCAATTTGCAAGGCATACATTTTAAGACAAAAGCAATAAATGTTGAAAAATAGCACCCATTAAAAAATAACCTTTCCTTCTTGATGTGATTTCCCTGCTCTAGTTGTAAGAACAAGTAGTACCATGTCTGTGCTTAATTACTTTCTACCTCCTTTTCCAATACAAACCTAGAATCGTATTGTGTGTGGCGGGCTTAATTGTTGGATGTGTGAAGGAACTTTGGATTGACTGGACTGATTGCAGCACTGCATGTAATGACTTGCATATTATGTGCATGACAGTGAGGAATTGCCTTGCCACATCACAAACTATAATACAACAGATTCAGTCTGTTGCATGTCATTTGGTATCTACTTGTACCATTCAATGTTGCAGCTGAGTAGAATGTCTGCAAGGTGTCTATGGCTTCCTTTAATCTTGATTTAAAACCTTAGGCAATTGCACCACTTATAGTGTGATAAACGACAATCATAGATAATTGAATGACATAATCTTTACTGATTAGTCTCACTTTTTTCTAACACCATGGGGACCAGATTCAAGTCTTGAGGTTCTGCTGAACTATTGTGTTATGTATCACCATATTGGTCCTGTACTCGGCATCACAGTTTGGAGTATTATTGGAAAAGTCTATCATATATGTTAACAATTTTTTAAATATATTTTTAATGAAAGTTTAAGATTGCTATGTATAGGTGTATTTTAACACATGTATGTGTATATAGATGCATAAATTGTAGTAGTATGTAATTAATTTATGTATACACATAATCTATTATATTTATTTTAAATCTAGAAATGTATCACCTAATGGAAAAAAAAAGTTGACAATATAGAGCAAGACAATGTGAGACAAATAGTTTGGCTGTTAACATATTTAGAGGATTCTATTTTACAGTCAGAAATTTTTTATTTACTGTCTGATATTTAAAAATTGTTTCTTATGTGCAAAATGCACTTTTTAAAAATCAATGGCTGAAAGAGTGTTTATGATCTTTCTGAAGAGTGTTTATTCAATAATTCAAAAACTTGTAAAAAGTCATGTTTTTTTCTTTAATTTATTTTTTAATATGCAACACCACAATATGCTGCATTATAAACATTAAAAAAAAAATCATCTGAGATCTAAGGGAAAATTTATCCAAATACTTATTGAAAAAAAGTTTTTCAATTGCTGCAAAAGTTGATTCTGTTTTGATTGCTGAAAGAAAATCCTCTAACTCTAAGGTATGTTGCTAATGCATTTAAGCATTTTTAATTACAGTTATTTCAGTTTCAACTGTAATTAAAATTATTAAATCTGATTTGAATCAGAAATAAAATAATATAATGTTCATCAGTTTTCTTATCGTCATATCTATGAACATAGTACACACTTCATTAGAAAAATGAAAAAAAAAATATTGTAACAGTAGATGAAGCTTGAGTCTATTTAAATGATTGCAACAAAGAGATCAAAAAAGAAAGAGAAGAGAAAATTGCTTTACTTGGTTTAAAAAATCAAAAGAAAGTTTTTCTGAAGAATTTACATTAAAGTTATTGTTGCTAATTTTTTTTTATACAAAGCTAAAATTAATTTTTTTTTAAGAATTGAACTAGAAACTTGGCCTTTTCTGATATATCTACTAAATATCCTGATATAAGATCAATGGAATTTCATACTTATTATTTGGATTATGCTGATTTTAATGACTTATCTTGTGGGCTTCATGGAGCCATCTTTTAAGAATAGTGGGAAAATATAAATCTTCCAAAATTACAAAAAGCACTAGTGATATGGAAATCAAGAAGAATGATGCATAAGAACAATGGTTATCAAATTGAACATTTAAAACACAAAATATAATTGTAATTTCTTTCTTTTTAAACTCCATCAAAATCATCTAAAAATAGATGAATAGCTTCTGTAATTTGCAAGAAATAGTTCTGATCCTCTAATAATCTTGACTAAATCCTATGGGTAGGTATTAGTACCAAATACACCAATTTTATAGATTACTGTGCCAGTATGGATACTTGCTATTTCCCCATATAATCTAATGTATGCATATGCTAAATTTGTTTGGAGTTTTAGTAACCCTTGAAGCTTTTACTTTGTATTTTTTTAAAATTTATGATTGAAATTTAAGTGCTTTTAAATATATTTTATTTTAAATTGTATTGTATTGAAAATTTATAAGTATTGGATTTTATATTTTGTTCTGAAAATGTAAAATTGAAAAATTTGAATTTTAGTATTTGTATGTGGCAAGTGAAAAATATGGATAGTAATAAATTTAGTTTGCATTTTTTAAAAAAAAAATTTAATTTTGCTAGTATTGATTTGGTGAATATTTTTACTTGATGTTATTGAATTAAAATTGCTATTTCTGTAATAATTTGTGTTATGTGTGTATAAAAATATTTGACATGTATTTAGATTTACTGTGAATTGTAATGTTTGTTAATTAAAAACTTGAGTTTTCATAAAAACATATTTTTAAGTTATTAATTTGGCTTTATTGTCCGTATATCTTCTATACTAGATTGCATTAATACTGATAGGGTTTTTTTTTTTTTTTTTTTTTTTTTGGATGGAGGAAGAGGTGTTGCCTGCTCCCTACCTTATATTTTTATATATAAAATACTTATAAAGAATTATGTCCTTTGAATAATAATTGTATTCCTTTAATTAATTAAATGAAAGTAATCATAAAAATTTATTGACATTGGTCAAATAAGAATATAATATTGTTTTTTATTAGTAATTTTATATTTGTTTTTTGAGAGATGTTACTGAGATTTTGCAATAAGTTATATGAATTGATGTAATTTAGTTTGGCGAGATAACTGCAGCACTGGTCACGGAAATTGCAAATTGTGCCAAACTCATAGTGATTCAGTATTTTATCATTTTACTTAATTAATTAAAATTGTCCATGTGAAGGTACTTGTGAATTTTATTATGGTTGGAAGTCTTCTGCTCTCTATTTCATAGGAATATGCCCTTATATTGAGAATGATTATGCTCAAAGTACAGAAAGAGTTATAAGACACTACACTTTAGTTTCCTGGCCAGTTATTATCTTTAACATATTGGTAAAATGTGGGGATATTTATAAATTTAATGTTTTATCAGATAGGAATTGCATTTAACAAAAATACATACTCTATTATATCAATTTAATTTAAATTATATATACAAATATGCTATTCTTTCTATAATATTCCATAGATCATTTCAAGAATTCTACTAAATAGTAGCTTATTTATGTTTGCTTCTATTCAGTTTAAATACCTTATGTATTCTCTTTTCTTATAGTGTCCTTTGAATAATAATTTTCCTTAATGGTTTGAGTGCCACTATATATTAAAATTATTTTGTAAACAATTACATTTTAATGTTTAAATTATGATGATTTGTGTTATTTATCCCATCTATTGGTGTATGTAACAAGCACTAATATGTTAGTATTTAATTACATTTTTTAAACAAAATAAGTTTTGTTAATGTTATTTATTAAGCTTGGATTTATATAGAAAACAAAATGTATATACAGTTAAATTGTGAAGAAAAATGCTTCATTAATGATTATTGCAACAATGGAAGTAAAATTTTGTTATAAATCCAATATAATTGATCCAAGTTATTTTAAATTCTAGAAATTTATTTTTTAAAAGTGCTTTGAAATGCCCTTACTTTACCTGAATTCTTTTTTTACTATTCCTGTAATTTTTGTTAAAATTTTCTCTTTACTAATTTTACGAAACAATTTATTTTCATACTGGCAAATTTCCATGGTTTAGCCACACAATGTAGAATTTTTGGTATATGCACCTGAGATGACTTCCTGAAACGAGATGTTCTCTTTAAAAAATGAAGCTGTTGTGATACTTTTTTTCCCAGCAATTATCACTTTTTTGTTTTCAGTGTCAATAGTTGATAGTAATTAGAGTCATAATCATAGGCATTGTTACTAAATTGCTTCCATTAAATGATCAAATAACCTCAATTTTACATATTTGAAAGTTTTGGGAAAAATAAGAGTAATTAAAATTCTCTCTAGCATGACATCCATTTTTATACTTGGCTTAAAATGTTTCAAATTTCTTCCTAGAAAGTTGAAATGCATACAAGTTTAATTATCAACAATTTTAAGGAAATTTAATATACTTAAATGAGATACATTTCATTAAATAAATATTTTTATATTTTTCAATGGCATTGGTATCACGGATTTCTTACTTATAATCTTTATTACCCACATTTTTCAAAAACAGTGTATTAATAATGGGAACTGGTAAAATCCTATGAGCTGGCATGGTTTGGTGTGATTTCCAAATTTTGTGCCAAGCGCTGCACAGTTATTTCACCAACCTAGATTGAGTCACTTCATGCAATATCTGATTCCCCAAATAATGATCATTCTCTATCTCCAACTTTGAATATAGCATTCTTGTGCTACTATCCAATATTGAAATATGGAATATTTCATTAAATTTATTTACTGCAGACATATTGCTAAAGTCTAGGCACTTAATTTTGCATATTTTGAAAAAATAACATATTATAAAATATTTTTAAAAATCTGTTCTGCTTTTCGAATTTTATGAATAAAATATAATCTCAATTTTTTGATTAGTCAAAAGAATGCAAACACTTTCAAACATATATAACAATAACTAAACAAGTTTTAACTACTGCGTTATAAATCTAAATAATGTCTATTTTTATAAAAACTCAGGTTTTGAATATTAACCAGCTAGTGGTGTAATCTTAAAAAAACATTTGAGGCAACAAAATCTATGAAGCAATAAAGCAAATCATTAATATAAATAACATAAATTTTTAAGAATATTCAAATTTCTCATTAACTGGGCAGTAAATACCAGCCTAAAAAACATTTTGTGGAATGCTATCTATTACAAGAAAAGAGCTGGGTGTATCTAAATGAATGACATTAATATCCATTTTATGAAAACTCTTTCTATTTAACCAGGCATTATAATACTCATTATTCTAGTTTTAATTAATTGAGCAGTACAATTCAGCAAGAAAACTAATATATGTATCTCAAGTACTTTTTCACTATACTTAATAAATTACATAATTTACTATATAAAATAGAAATCTAAATTCAATAACACACATGAAGTAAATATACTTACCTAATCTTCATGCTAAAACAATTCTTTTTTAAAAAGAACTTTCAAAAATATTAGTTGTAAATTAAATAACTTTACAAAATATAATATAAAAATAACATGTATTAAATGATCTTCAATGTAATATAATGTGAATTATTCTTCTAAATATGTATAATTTACTGTCACTATGGAATAATTATCATATTTTAAAATTTTCTTCACTGTAGAGCATGTCTGATGTTGACCGTGAGCGCCTTGCAGTGCCAGTTGCTCACAGTGTCTTTTCACAACACACCAATCCAAGCAGTTGCAGTGGAACAAGTGTTACTGGTACTTCAGCAGCACCTCCATTTGCACCCAGGCCACATTATGGACAACAAGTTAGGCAACAACAAAGACTACACAGCACAACGACCACCTCAAGCAGAAGTGGAGCAACTTCAACTCACACTGATCATATACCCCCTTCTGCTGTCTCAGGAACATCATCTGCCTCTACAGCAGAATGCAATATACATGAAATATGCTATTACTTCCAGCAAGCAATATTTATTCTTGCTATCTTGACAGGTATAGCTCTTGTTACTGCTGGAGCTATTCTGCATGTTCAAAATGGTGAGCTGTTGGTGCTAGTATATATAGGCGTTCTGCTAGGTGCTGTCAACACTGTTCTTTTGACTATACAGTGCTGTGTACGTCAAAAGCAGAAAAAACGTGCTAGGGCTTATCGTGCCACCAGGCAGTCTCAGGGACTTGCTTCTGCAACATCTAATGCTGTTGTTCGTTATGATCCTCTTAGTAATCCTCTGCTCTCAGCAACACACACTGATGTGCAGCAGTACCATTATAAACACTACCACATACATTCTCCCAATACTACACAGACTGCATTTCAAGATTTTCCAGTTCAACAAGGTATCTTTGCCCAATCTCCTACAGAATCCTCACAAACCAGATTTCATCATGGTTTACCATATCACAGATCTGGATCTATGGCTGGTCACCACCGACACATTAAAGGATCATACCAAAAATCACCTCCTCTAGGCCAAGTGCATAGACCATTGATCAATCCTTTACCTTCACAACAGGCTACTTTGAGGTATTCATATTTCCAATTTATTTTTCAATTACTCTGTTCTGAGATTATTGTGTTTCATATGAAAATTTTAACTTCATCATTGATCATTTCGTAAATTTTGTGTTTGAATTTATATGTTTGTCAATTTATGTGTTTGAAAACATGACATAGTGTCATTATTGAAATGAAATTACAATCTGTACTAAATTCATTTGGGTATCATTTTTATTTATTAATCAATTTTCCTCATTCAACCATACTAAGTGTTAATAAGAATAATCTCTTCAACTTGTATGTTAAAATAATTAATACAATTAAGCAGTGGAAATAATAATTTAAACATTTTTTTCAGAATTACAGTTAAAATTTATATAAATGACATACGAATGTAAAAGAAATCTTATTTATAACTAATCTTTTTTAATAAAAATAACTAATCAAAATAAATAAAGCATTTAAATATGCTAATAGTTAAGATTCTGAAGTCAGTTTTAATTGAAATAAACCAATATTAATTTAATCATTTAGAATATGGTTTTAACTGGTTTTTCATTTAGATAATTCTTGTAAGCAAAAAACAGAAATATAAAATATACATGTTTTGCTTGCTGATTTCCAATGGAGAAAATGTAATATATTCAGTAAAACTTAGGGATTTAACTTTATTCCATTAATATTCATTGCATGAAATAGTTTCTATTCTTTGATTAATAAATAGAAATCAAATTATATCATCTGACATAAGTGTTTTTTAAAACCTAGTTTAGTGAAATACATTATATTTGATATTTATGTCATTTTATACACCAAACTATTGAATTAACATAATATTAGTATAAAAAAGTTATAAAATTGAAAACCTACATGTACATAAGTATATTTTTATCTTTTAAAAATATCAAGAGTTTTGAGTAATGTTAACTAATGAATTTTTTTAATATATTCTTTAATATTCAAATGATACCTTTTAACAAATATTAAAAGATTTATTTTCTGGTATCTCATGTGTTTGAATGTTAAAGAATTTATAAGATAAGAAGGGAATCTGATCTATATATCTTGCATATGTGCCACAAAAATGTATGTCTTCATTTTAGTTGCTGAAAATTATGACAAAAATCTAAAAATGTTCTCATAATCTTTTAACAGACTTTTGCTGTACTATTTTTTCTCATAGAATTTCAGTCTTCAGTTTTTAAAATTAAAACTGATCTTTGTAATTTTAGCATTTAACTCAAATTTGCACTCAATATCAGCTAGTAATAAGATTGTGCTCTTCAATGTGGAAGATTCTAAATTCAGTCTCAGATGCTATTAAATGAAGTAGATGCATGTCAAATTTCTGCTTTTTGCATGCTTTCCATTTGGATAATTGCTAGTACAAACTTTTGCAGGTTTTCTTCCTTGTACTAAAAATATTCTTTGACACTGAAGAAGCATATGACCATACCTGGCAGAATTATATAATGAACTAAGAATGAGATTCTTAGTTCATTATATAATTTTGCTTTGAGAGTTATCTTCCAATATTCTTAATTTACAATCTTATCATTTTAAAGTTTTATTGGAACATTTTTATTTTATACTTTTATTCAAGCTCAGATTGTTCATCTGGGTAGTATTTTTAGCATCATAATTTATTAATTTGAACATTAGTAGCCTGATTGATTAGGGTGGGGTTCTTATTTTTGGAAGGTAATAAGTTTGAAACCCAAATCATTCAAAGATCTATCATTTTCACTAATAGTGCTGAGGCACATTAAATATGTTGTGGTCACAATGTCTTCCATACTTCTTAAGTAAGAACAGCAGGGTTATGATGGTATCTAATGCAAAGCAAGGCTATGATGGCACACCCACCGGATGCCCTACTAAATAAGGTGGCATCACTTCGACCTTTAGTACTGCCATACTACATTGCTTCTAAACTGCAAAACATATTGAGCATGGATATTTGTATATTACAATATTAGTTATGCATTTTGTCCATTCTGTTGTATTTTTTCTCTTCTTAAGCTATAGTCATTATCCGAGGTTTTAAGTTTGTGAATATAGTTCCAAATCATAAAGTTTATGATTTGCAACTGTATAAACTGATGACTTGAGTATTTTGAGAACTTAATTGCTTTTGACATCCTGTTTTGTCCAGGATTTCCGAGCATTGGATTACCTTTCTTATCATTTAATGTGAAATAATATTTTGTTGAATTCCAAATCATACCATTCTTGAGGACATCGAAATGGCTGATAAAGCTGCTTTGAATCTTTTTCATTTATGTTATTCACTATAAAGGGTTAGAATCTATTTGGATGGCAGGGATATTATCAAGTTTCAAAAACATACTAACTTCCAAAAACTTTTAATTATAAGCAGAGACATATTTAATAGCTACTATTAAATATTCATTGGTTTTGTTACTCATATTTGCTTATTAAAGAAATCTGATAGATTAAAAAATTATTGTATAAATCCCTAATAAGATATAAGTAAAAATAGATTTTTTAATAATCGGAAAAAAAACACTATTTCAGATAAAAAAAATACTTAATTTTATTTGATTTAAATAATCATTATTTTCTAATTAATTTATTTAACAAGCGATATACACAATAATAATTTAAAGCAATAGAGAATAAATACAACAATTTACTTTACCAGACGTCAGAGATATATTACTTTTATATTGCCATTTCAGAACTAAAATAAAGAAGTAAAATCAGCATGAACTCCAAATTTGCTGCTTTTAAACAATTACTGTGTACTCATTTTCACATTGAACATGTGTACACAATCAATAGTGATTAGGTTTAGATTCAATAAATTAACCATTTGATTTGAATTCAGTAACAAGAGATTGGCAAAGTATTAATATTGTAGTTACATTAATATTATAAAAATGAAATTTTAGTTCACGATGTTGATATGAAAGTAATGCAAAAAGTATTTTAAATGTGAGATAAATAAGATAATATTCTACAGACCAGTATAAAACTAGGAATTTTAAAAGTGCTAAATATATAAATCAAATATACTGGGGTAACAAAACCTCTTTCTTATTATTGTCAACCTAAGATTTTTCATCTACAAAAACCTATAAAGAATCTGTTATCCCATTTTAGAAAGAAATCATTTCTTAATGAAAGTAGTGTAACTAAGTTCAACAATTTTAAACATTAATACATTAAGTAAACACCATAAACCCTTATTAGTAAATCAGTTAAAACAATTATGTAAATACTTATTAGATATTTACATAAATTTAATATAACTTACATGATTCATTTGACTAGTATTCCTAAAGGCATACTCATAAGAAAAGCACACACATATATATGCCATTAAATACCAAACTAGCATGTCTCATTTAAAATTATCATTTATAAAATCACATTTTACTTATATTAAAAAGGCACTTTTTATACAAGTACACGTATATCTTTACAATTTAAGCATTCAAATACATTTACCCTCTCATATAGAGCCCCTAATCACAACATACATAAAATGTATTCATAAAGACATTTAAAGTATTTGTCATTTTTTTTTAAAGTATTTATATTGAAACGGCAATGTATATAAATATAACTCTAGAAGATTGGTAATATTAATTTACATAAATAAGAACAATAAAAATTTAAAAAAATTTTTTATTTTAAATTTTTAATTATTACAATTTTATTCAATTGCAGGGCAGAATTGGGACCACAAGATTCATATAAAACAACAGTCCCACCTGGTTATGAGGACTTGCTTCATACTGGTCGGCACACTCAAGATGGTACAACAGTGCATTTAATCTGATATGATGACTATCTTATTTCTTAAAACATATCAGTATCATTCCTATTGCTCAGAGCTATATTGCTTTATTCATGTAACTGTTTTGTTTATTTGCATTATGATGTATATACTTTTATATTATTTATTAATTTTCATGTAAAAAGTGTTATTTCATATATAGTTTAAATCATAAGCTTTAGTTATAAATTTCTATTTTTTAATCTTATTTTAAAATGTATATTTTTATTTGTCAGTATTACATATTGAATCGATTCAGAATTCAAATAAAATACAGAGTATTTTCCTAATATATTATTGATTTTGTAATTTCATTTTTAAAACTTACTATCTAATAATCTGTTTTAACTTTTTATTGGATTTTTTCTCATAAGCTGCATTTTTAATTGAAGGTATTTTTTTTTTATCAGTGTTTAAATGTGTTGAAAAGTTTGCTTATTTACTGAAATGAAAATTACAGTTAAATTGCAATATTTCAACTTCAAGATTTAAGAATCATAGTTTCATTTTCAAAATTAATGAGATAAAGTGAATTTTTTTAAATTAATGTTATCAGGGCCCATAAAAATAAATTTACAAAATAAAAGACTTCAATGTTAATTGTAAATATAAAAAATAGAAAGAAATCTTTTTGCTAAACAATTAGAATTATACCAGATATTTATTAAAGTTGGTAGGTATTTATAAAATACCTGAAAATTATGTGATAATTTTTTTATGGTCTTTTTTAATTGCTATATGAAAATATTACAAAAATAAAAGTGGTGTAAAATTTATACAGAACAATCCCTTAAATTTTCTAAGAATCCAGTAAGAACTCTTAGAAATTTTTGAATGAAAACTAAGCAAAAACTTTAAAAAAAATCAATTTCTTTTAAGCATATTTGTGTACTATTTATAAATGATGTTTTGCCTCATGGAATATATTTTAAGCAAAAAGATCATAATTCTATCAATAATTTACATGTTTGACTTTCACTTCAGATTTAAATGATTGATTGTAGTAGCTAGAAATCTTAACTATCAACTGTGTCCTAAACAAATTATATATGTAATTACCTCAGGACTGTTGATAATTTCTTAATTATAGGTATAAATATATAACCTTATACTACAAAAACTTGATTGTAAAGAACAATAAATAAACATTCAAATTTTAGAGCAGTTAAATTATTGCTTGTTATTGTAATGAAATATTTTCATAAGTCTAAGCCTAATTAATCAAACTTTATTACCTTTCTTTCTAAGTAAATTTCTATGACTAATACATATCTATTAACATTTTTTCTAAATTCTGAAGTAAGCTGTATAGTTCTTTTATGAAACTTCTCCAGCAATTGCATTAAGTTTTCTATTTTCTAAATTAATCTAAAATGGTGGCTTTTACAGATCAAATTTTAACCATGGAAATAAGAAAAAGTTTGCAATGTTTGATAAATATTGAGCTTATGAAGCCATATTTATTGTATATTTAGTTAAAAATTCATTAATATTAATGCCATCTTAAAAAATCAGCATAATGACACAAAACTCATTGCTTCATTCTTAAGTAAATTCATTTTGAATCACTGAGGAATCTGAAGAGCACTCAAATGTCAATTTTTATTGTTTATGTTTCAAGTTGATAGAAATCTATATAAATATATATTCAAATGTTCTCTATAAATCTTATACTTGTTTTCAACTACATATTCAACAAATATTTAGTAATTTGAACATTTCCAATTTCTCTAGTATTTTATAACACTTCTTCATATCTCTTAAAAACATAATTGTATATTTATCAAAATTAGTTTAATCCCTTATTAAGAAACATAAATTGCATTTTTGCAAAATTGTTATTTTACAAAAATCAGAATATGGTAATTTCTCTCTGTTAAGAAGAAAAAACAGTTAATTTATTTGTATCTAATTTCTATGTGAATTGATTATTTCAAATTACAAATGCGTACATCTACTAAAACTGAAATTTCCATTTGATTCTATCAGGTTGATAACTAAGTATCTTCAGGAACTCTTAAGTTGTAGCAATTTATATGGTTCTGGCTTAAGTGCATTGAGTAAGACTGAGTTTAAGATCAAATGCTTAAAAGTAACAATCATAGTTGACATTATACTTAAAGAAAAAAAATATTATTACCCATTAATCTTCATTTTATTTTTTGTACCACATTTAATTAAAGTTTTACAAGTGCTAAATTTTTAGCATCCTTTATAAAATTTTAATTAAGTGTAAAAAAATCAATGTCCTCTAAGTGAAATAATACCTTTGGAAGAGTAATTCAAGTCTTGGGTCTTCTACTTGGTCCTTATTTTTAAATTACCCAGACAATCATTTAAAATTAGCTATTTTTTCTATGTAATATGATTAAACTGAGATATTAAATTTCTTTTTCATTTATTTGCTACAATACATACACTGAATTCATAGAACTTCCTTTTGGAAGCACAAATTTTCAAAATTGTTAAATGCAGAACATGAATGACAAGTAACATTGGAAAAAAAATGTGTATTTAAACAATAGAAGATCTTTTTGTATTTTTGTATATTATATAACAATTTTTTATGTACTTTGGAGTAAGAAGAAATTTTTTATGAACTATTCATTGAAATTCGGTATCAAAGCAAAAAATGTTTGAGCTACAAATTACAAAAATTGTGTGATAAATGTAGCTCTTGATGTTACAAAATTTATTGGGGTACATTATAGTATTTTTTCTCTTTGTGTGTGTGCATCAAAGAATTAAAAGTAATATTTGCATCCATACCTCACTCATTACATTAGTTTAATCCCTTATAGAGAATAGACTTTGATATGGAAATTTTAGATTCATATTCCCACGTGTTGGACCTTACAGTGAAATTCATTAATCATTGTAGAAATAATGTATTGAATTCATTTAAATGCATTGTATAACCAATAGTTACAAATTGGGTAAAAATTTATCATAGAAATTCTTTGCTATATTTTTACATTAATAAGTGAAAATCCACAGACTTTTATTAAATAGATTTCATATGGAGGAAAAAACTCTTGGTTTTGAAATATAAAATGATTCAATTTGTAACTCTGATTTTTTTATTTTTTTTTTATTTTTTTTTTTATTTTTGTCTATTCAATATGGAAACTTTTTAAATAATTTTAAAATGCAGATCATTTAAGAATCCAATCATAATATAAAAAGTGGTCTGTTGATTGAAAGTAGTGAGTGCTTTTTAACTTATATATCACATTTATGATGTAAAAATTCCCAGGTGCTTATGGACCATAGATTGTGAAAACAGATACAAACCATATAGTCATCACTATATGTAGTTATTTGAGCACTAATGTCAAAACATAGATTGTGCTTTATATTTCTTTTAAATTTCATTTACTTAAAATATGTATCGTTAGGGAAATAAAAATGTCTATTTAATGAATTTTTGATAATCATGTGCTTTTAATTAAAATCATATTGTAAGCCTTTCTGTTTATAACCAGAATAAAATTCATAATTTAAATTAGAAATATGCTTACCAATTTTATATTTAACAATTCTATCATAAGAAAAAATTTCTGTTCATTGAAGATTTTTTTAAGAAAAAATAGCACGATTTATTTATTTCAAAAGAAAAAGAAAATTCTTTTAATAATGAAAACTGATTTTTTTCCTTAAATTTATTTCAACATATTATGCATATTTATCTAATGTGAAATTGAAAATCAGTATATTTTTTAATTATCTTTGACAGGTATTGGCTTAAAGTGCTTGTCAAATTTGTTTTGAGTTCTGCTTTCCATAGTTTGTCACAGATTTTTTCTAATTTTCTCAACTTTTGATTTTTGTCACTTTTGAAATATGCGTTTAATAGATTAACTAAAATTTAAAGTATAGTTGATTTTGTTCATTTGAAAATATTGAATCTGATTTAGTAGGCAAATTGTTTCTGTTTGTGAAATGTTTTATACTACATTACCTCTTTATATTTGTCATTAAATGTGTATATATAACTGTAATATATGTATATATTGAACATATACATGTCTTGGTATGTTGTACAAATGGATTTAAAGTTATGTTATTCTTTTGTTAACAGTACATTAAAAATTTGTATATCTAACATCATCCATATTTTTGTGTTTTGTAGAAGTACTTTACAAATTTTGGTATATTTTTCCTATAAATAAATACTAAGTCTTTAATTTATCTTCAATATTTCGGAGGCAGAAAAGTATAAAAAAGTATTCATTTTGATTATCAAGCATTCGATAAAAGTGGAGCATCCCCCATATTACCAACTTAGCTGGCACTCAACAAAAAGCATTTGATGACAATTGTTTACAGTAATCAAATTAGATAAAAATTCATTCGTCATGGCATAGATGATGCATAGTATAAATTATTGTAGAATACAAAATATGTTATCATCTTCCAAACTCACTGAAAAATTTCTCAAAAAGTTTGTATCAATAATTGTTATGAATTAAAAGTATCTTATTTCATAGTCTTAAGTTAGCAATGAATATTAAAAAAAAATTGGAGAATACATAAATATTAATAATAGATAATGTGCTTAAAATGAGCGTTTCTGAACTTTGCAAAACATAATATTAAAGAAAGTATTTTAAAAAATAAGTAATACCTCATTTTTTCATAGTTTTGTGGAACTGAATGCACATTTTAAATTACCGTTGAGCAATGGTAATTTTTATGTATAATATTATTTGATTTTAAAATGCATATGCTTACATAAGTTTTAAAGAATCTTGAATGCATTATTACTTTTAGATATTTTATACAGAATTTTTATAGGAAGGAAAAAATCATTTAGTGCACTTTTTTTTCATTAAAATTCTATTATAATTGGGTTCAGTGCTACACACAATGAAGGTGATTCTTTTAATTGCTGCTTTAAAGAATAAAAGTAATATAATTTTAAATCATAAAAGCGAATCTCAACATTTTTACTGAAGTAAATTTTATTGATGTGACTGGATAATGTGTCAATTAAAACTTAGTTGTAAATGGATTTGTATTTTCTTTTTCAATTGACTTTATACTTTTAACATTTCTGTAAAAAGTAAATTAGAGCTTCTCTTTTATAATAATTTTCTATGCGTAAAAAAATCGATCAAAATCCGTGATTGAAAATTCTTTTTACTACGTTTTTTCTAAGAAAGGAATTTATACATCTAATGGTTAACTATGATGAATGTACATTATGAAAACATTGCAATTAAACTTGTTCCTTGCATTTGCTGAGCAAAAGAAACTATATTCTAGCTTTACTTGTGAATATAATCTTAAGAAAACTCATTTTATATTGTTATTTCTGTGATTTTGTAATTGTGTTGATTTTATTTTAGTTTGTTGCTCAATTTGTAGTTTAAAAATAATGTTAGATGGCTTAAAATGTTATTATACTAGTCTGTTATTGTTGTATTTAGAAGAATTGCAATTATACAAGTTTTGCTTTTTAACATTCATAAATATATTGTAGCTATAAGAAGATTTTAAGTTATATCAAATTTTAAAATAAACAAAATCGCTCTAAATTATGTAATTGTTTGTCAAATAAAGTTTCATATAATCTATTTGTTTTCTTTATTTGGTACTTTCTTTTATATTCATTTCATTTTTAATACTTATTTTTATTATTTTGACACATTCCATTTGTAACAGTATATTAAGGGAATTATAATGAGTTATTATGTTTTTGAGTATAATTTGTGATGAAAATATACTAATATTTATTTATTTTTTGATGCAAAAGTTTTTTTATTTGGTAAAAAAAATTCAGTTAAGTAAAGAACTACATTAAGTTGACATTAAATGGATAATATTTTAATAATCATAAATATGCTGATAATTGATTAGTTTTTATTGAATAACATTGGACAACCCAGTGGGAGAATTGGAATTAAACTTCAATTTCTAGATTTGACTGCTCATGTAAAATGTAATTAGTTTAATTGCTTTTCTAAAGTGTTTTTGTAATAATTAAATTTAATCTGTAATTCATATTTTTGTATTGGTGATTTGTTGTATTAATAATTAGAATAAACTGAGCAGATAATAAAAATTGAATATATATATATTAAATTTTTATAATCTCCTCAGTTTATTGATATATATATAATTATCTCTCTTAGTTTATTTTGATGATTATTATTACAAGTGACCAATATAAAAATTTGAAAAATTAAATACTGAAATATATATAGATATATTTTCTTAGCTGAAAAAAATGAAAGATTTTCATTGAAATAAATTTGCTTTTTTTTTGATATATCAAAATTATAGAATTGATTTAATTGATTAAAACTATGACAAATTAAAAAAAAATTAACTAAAAATTTATTCATTATAATCTATTACATTCTTCTACATCTTCATAATAAATGTAGCTAATAAATTATGTAAAGGTTACTTATATATTTTAGAGAAGAGCATACTTTGAAAGTTTAGAAACATTTTTATAATTTCTTTTATGAAAATAGAAAAATTAAAATTTTTCATTATCTATGATTACAGATTAATATAATGGTAGAAAAACTTATTTATCTACAGTTATTTTATCATAGATGTATACAATAAAAGATAAAATATACTTTTATTGCATATATCTGTTTTTACAATATGTTTATTGTAATGGTAAAAGCTATTCATTATCTCTACGTTGTGTTCTTTTAAAATATGCTTTTGATGGAAACTATTCATGTTCTTTAATTTAAATATAATCTATCTATTTATAGTGAGTCGTCATATGTAATGCAATATGAAAGTAAAAAAAATTATTATTTAGATATTGCTTTATTAACTATAAAGGCAAATCCTGCATGAGAGGATGCAGCTGCTCTGACTAAAAATTCTTACTTCGCTTTATACTTTATTTTCACAAATATACAGGTTTGATTTGGTCTGGTTTCTCAGTGAAAGGTCATTTTTTGGACACCAGGGCTAGTCCTACCCGGCACCTATAGTTTAAAGTGGATTTCAAACCACTAATAAGATCTATTCCCAAATGAGATTCGAGTTGACGAACTGTTAAAATGAAGGACAGTGCTAACTATTCGGTTGTTCCCAAGGCTTCATAAATGTAGAGTTAATGAAATTATTTATATAGATAATTTAAGACAGTTAAATGAAGACGCTATTAAATGAAATGCAACTTTATTAGAAATGTGCTATTTTTAAATTCCAGTTGAAGGAATTAACATAAAATCAAAATTCATGATTTTGTTCGCTTTAGTGGTGATGTTGACAAAGCTGTAATGCTACTCTGGGCAACTTGA
Organism: Latrodectus geometricus; assembly: GCA_026290005.1. Taxonomy (NCBI): domain Eukaryota; kingdom Metazoa; phylum Arthropoda; class Arachnida; order Araneae; family Theridiidae; genus Latrodectus; species Latrodectus geometricus. Next base: position 102,030 of record JAPDSC010145890.1, read on the forward strand.
AAATAGAGTCGTTATTTAATTGGAGGAAAATTTATTTATTGGCTTGTGATACAAAAACGTTGAACAAACATTGAAATTTAATTCGCAAAAGTGAATAACGAACTCTCGAATAAAAGCTTACTTTTCTAGTTTCTTTTGTCTTTCGAATCAAGCATTACTGACTCAGGCCATTTAATACTCTATCAATGAAACTGATCTGATAATAAGACTTGCAAGGCTTTTCACCTTAGCCAGTCTGGCCTTCCAATCGTATGGTATGTAGATAAAGTTATGCAGCAAATTATGTAATTTTGTATTATAACAATAAATAATCTAGTATAAATAATATCGTACGCCTATAAAAAAAGCAAGTATTTTTAAGTTTTAAAATTCTTATACCCTAATTGTTTTGTTTTACATATTGGATTTTTCTCAAAACGTACAGGTGGAGAGCCACTCAATAACTTTCCCTGCTTTTAATTAATAATAATTTTGGAATTTAAAATTGTTGCTGAGCTAAAATTGGTACGCTGCTCTGTGTAACTTTGGAAGAAGTGCAGGAAATAAAAAATTACGGTTCAATTCCATTATATTCCCATACGATAATAGCAACGGGAAAGATAGAAAATCTGAATTATTGTATTAAATATTTGAGCCAATTGTTTCTAAAGAATATTTTAGTATCAAACGTCACATTTCCAACTATTATAAATGTGAAATTTTTTGATCGATACCTCAGATGATATCGATGACAGCAGACGTCTACAGAAAAAATAGTGCAATTTCATAATTCAAAACATGTATATAGAATTTCAAAGTGCTCAAGATGTGCCTTTAATAAAACTAAAAGGAAAAGGAGTTCATTTGTTTAAACAATTTATCTAAGCAAACTTATTTCAATGTCACCAAATACTTCCACTATTTCCATATTCACTAATGGATAAATAAGAAAAAGAAGTGGAAACAATAATAAAAATATTTCCGAAACGACAAAAAATATTAAAATTGGAAAAAATATTTGCAGCATGTGTAAACCTGAGAAATTCATTCTTCAAGATGATGATAAAAAGGAATTGAAAGCAATTTGTGTCATCTTTTGAAAAAAAGTTATGTCGTTTTTTCACATAATTATTTTTTATTGAATAAATTAAGCAAATTTAATTTGTTAAATTTGTATCGTATTTTAAGATCTTTAAAAATCCAATGCTCTGTGTGACAAGTGTATAATTCTCTCTCCATAATTTAATAAAAAGAACCTTTGTTGTTCATAAAAAATTGTTTTGAGAATTCAAAGGGGCATGAATTTTCTTTAAACGTGCAGTGTAGTTCTTTGTTGGAATAAAAAGCAACGGAGGCTGATTCTGAAAACTATTTATTAAACTATTGACAGGTACATTTAAAACATTAAAAAAAATCACAATTTACATTAAATTGAGTAAAAAATATTTTAAACTGACTTCATAACAGAACTGAAATTTGTCTACCTCTTCATTGTTGCCATTAGATTTCAACTAAATGCTTGTTACCATTTTAAGTATCATACAATAATTACGTTACAGGAGTAGGAATATATATATATATATATATACTGCTCAAAACAATTAAAGGATATTGTAAGTTTTAGATAAAATAAAGATATAAGCGAAATTTTTTTTGCCGAAAATGGGAGAATAGAATCACAAATGTAAATTTTTTCTGATTTTCAAATTGTGGAGTATGCTAATTTTAAGTTCGACGTCAAAAACGTCGCTTCAGCGGCAATGAATGAAATTTGACTTTCAACTGAATGAAAGAGAATGAAGACAAGGATGATTGACATTCAGTAACTATTTTGTTTCAATGAGTACGATGTCTCAGCGAAGTCATTTAACTTATTCAGAAGCTTGGAGAGTTGGTAGGTTAGAAGGGGGCCAAACTCAAACCGAAGTAGCGCAAGCCATTGGAGTGTCACAAAGTGTGATTTCTAAGATCTAGAACCGTTTTTTGGAGACTGGAAGGGCAGGCCGAAGACCACGGTAGGGTCGTAGATGGGCTATAACGCCCAAGAAAGATCGTTATTTAGTATTAACGGCTCGGAGATACCAAAATATGAACGCTACTCTTCTCCAACAACACATTTACTCGGCTACTGTCACCACAGTTTCAACTCAGACTGTTCGAAACCAGCTCCCTGGTGTAGGTCTGTATGCTCACAGACCGATGGCATGTGTTAAACTAACATCAAGGCATCGTCGCGACTGCAGGGAGTGGGCAACAGAGGATGTGTACTGGAGGAGAAATGAATGGAGCAATCTTTTTTTCTGACGAGTCCCGTTTTTCTGTTCATCCTGATAATAGACGTATTTTAATCTGGAAGGACAGTGGCAGTAGGAATAATCCTGTGTTCGTACACGAGTGTCAGATTTGGCGGGGGGAGATTGTTGGTTTATGGTAGTGTGGTGAAACACTTCTGCTCGGAAGTTGGCAACAGCAGCTAGAAAAACTTTCTATCTGAAGATTGGCAACACCAATCTCTTCGAAAATATAGCGCACGAGGAACAACAGAGCAGTTCACGTTTTTTCCGGACGATGTGAGCGGATGAGTTCACAAACCAGTTCTCTCCCAAAGATTTTGCACTCGCGACGTATTTGGCATTTCTTAAAATTTAAAATAAAATTTAGTTAAGTTTCAATATATGGTGTGCATAGATATTATTTAATAAACGATAAACATACACCATATTTGGTGACCGACATGTGAACACGAATTCTTGAAGCCATACTTGGATTTGGAAGTACTACAGCACCACGAGGGATTTTTATAATTTCGCCGACCGCGAATTCCATTTGGATTAATATCTACAGTTCCATGTGATCTCATCAGCAAATGTCAGTGCCGCGTGCGCGAGTGGTAATCATTCATAACTTCTAGGATGCAGGTAGGATCTTTCTATAATTTTCTTATACGTAGCATTATGTCATTTTTGGTTATTCACTGGGGTCAGTTTCTTGGAAAAATTGTGTATATATTTTAAAGCGAAGTTTTTTTTCAGTTAAATTATTATTGGTACATAATTTCCCCCATGAGCTATATTCCGTTAACTACTCTTCAATTTTATCAATCCTTTCGCATCGTGCTGAGTTTTGTTATTTGATTTACTGTATTTTATTATATGAATATTCATTACTTCTTTTATATTCCATAACTAATATTTTTTCTGTTTATTGTATTTCTCATTTATATCTTGGTATTCGAAACTATACGCATTTCCCTATTATTGATTTGTATACTTTGCAATTATTCTCCTACTAAAGTTTGACCATGCCTTTATCTGATGATTTTTCGGTTACTCAAAATTCTCCCTCCGAAGACGCACCTTCGCAGGTTCGTTTCGGTAAAAATACCACCTTTCTGGAAAACTAACCCTTCCCTGTGGTTTATTAGGTTGGAATCACAGTTTTTTCTGGCGAATATAACGTCCGATCTAACAAAATTCAATCATGTTGTCTCCTTCTTAGATCCTGATATACTAAATTCGGTACACGACATTTTACAGAAACCACCTCCTACCGAAAAATACGATACCTTAAAAAAACGCCTGATTTCTGTTCATTCTGAAAGTGAAACATCTAGAATTCGAACCTTATTGCAGGGAGTAGAACTCGGTGATCAAAGACCCTCCCAATTACTAAATCGCAAGCGTTCGTTAGCTGGTGATACCGTAGGTGAATCGCTTTTACGCTCGTTATGGCTCACGAGGCTGCCTTATAACACACAGATTATTTTAGCCGCTTTCAGCGAGGATGATTTGAATAAAATAGCCGCAGTTGCTGACAAAATAAGCTATCTAGCTATCCCTTCTTATGTAAATTCTATCACCCCTAACTCTCAAGATTCTGTCACGGCTCGCTTAGAACTCCAGGTAGCGCAGTTAACTCAACAAGTTAGTGAATTACGCACCGCCCTGGAACGCAGTTCCCGTAGCCCTAGGCGCAATTCCCGACGATCATTTCAACGCAGCAGATCTCGCGATAGTTCCCGCTCTCGCACTAACTTCAGTCACTACACGGAACGTACGAATGACCTTTGTTTTTACCATGTCAATTTCGGCGATAAAGCGCGAAAGTGCCAAGCTCCATGTTCTTTTCGTCAGTCGGGAAACTAAACGGGCGATCGCTCACTGGCCACTCTAGCGACCGCCAGGTGAATCGTATTCTTTTGGCCGACCCGTCTTCAAAACTAAATTTTCTAATTGACACAGGAGCCGACATATCTGTTTTGCCTAAAAAATATGCTCCAAAAACCACACCCTCTGAAAATTTAGCATTATATGCAGCAAATGGCTTTAAAATTCCTACTTTTGGCAACAAACGTCTCATTATTGACTTAAATCTCCGCCGACAATTTTCGTGGTTATTTGTCATTGCTGACGTAAGCCAACCAATTATAGGTGTTGATTTTCTTAAACATTTTGAGTTACTTGTCGATGTCAAAAATAACCGTCTGATCGACTCTCGGACATCTCTCTCTTCAAACGGCATATCTTTCAAAAATTTTCCACTAGATTCTAACATATCCGTACTTATCGGTGATTCTAAATTTGAAAAATTACTCGCTGAGTATCCTGAGCTTACAAACCCTTCTTTATTAACAAATGACCTTAAAACTCATGAAATTTTCCATCACATTGAAACTAAGGGACCCCCTGTATTTTCCAAACCTCGCCGTTTGGCTCCAGAATTACTCAAAGCAGTGCGTTTAGAGTTCGAATACCTAATGTCTCAGGGAATTATTCGACCGTCCAAAAGCCCTTGGGCCAGCCCCCTCCACATGGTCCGCAAATCTAACGGTGATTGGCGCCCTTGTGGCGACTATCGTCGCTTGAACGCTGTGACAACTCCTGACAGGTATCCTGTACCCCATATTCAGGATTGTACACAGGCTTTTTTCGGCAAAAATATTTTTTCTACCCTCGACCTGGCAAGAGCGTATCACCAAATTCCCGTCAATCCTGAGGACGTACCGAAAACTGCTGTAACCACCCCATTTGGTTTGTTCGAATATCTTAAAATGCCATTTGGACTTCGTAACGCCAGTCAAACTTTCCAAAGATTCATACATCAAGTGCTTTATGGATTGGATTTTTGCGTTCCCTATTTCGATGACCTCCTTATAGCTTCGGCAACCGAAGACGAACATATTAAACACCTTCGCATCATTTTTGATAAACTCCGCGAATACGGACTAAAATTAAACTCCTCTAAATGTGTTCTTGGAAAAACATCAGTCGCATTTCTTGGTTGCTTAATAACACCCTCTGGAGTAAGCCCTATGCCCGAAAAGTCAGCAGTAATTTCTAACTTCCCTATGCCTGAAACACTGTCTGACCTTAAACGATTTTTAGCTATGTTAAATTTTTATCGTCGTTCTCGCAGCTACTCAAGCCCCACTTCATTCACTTCTAAAAAATTCTAAAAAGAATGACAAACGACCTGTTCTTTGGACAGATGAAACAACTGCCGCGTTTAAAAAATGCAAAAGCGATTTAATGAATGCAGTCACCCTTGGTTTCCGTTCCCCTGATCAGCAGCTATCATTAATGGTAGATGCTTCCGATATCGCTTTAGGAGCAGTATTGCACTCCCAAAGTACCAAAGGCTTACAACCTTTAGCTTTTTACTCCAGGAAACTGACACCAGCTGAAATCAAGTACAGCACATATGATAGAGAATTATTGGCTATCTATTCTGCTGTAAAACATTTTCAGCACGACCTTGAGGGACAAACCTTTTCTATATTTACTGATCATCGTCCACTTACATTTTTGTTTAAAAAAATTCCGATTCTGCATCTCCTAGACAAATTCGGCATATGAATTTTATTGCTCAATTTAGCACTGAGATTCAACACGTTTCTGGATCAAAGATTATATAATATAATTATATATATATTTATATATTATATCAAATATATATATATATATATACATATATATATATAT
>JAPDSC010145890.1:108089-125247 GCA_026290005.1 Latrodectus geometricus
TTTTTGTGTGATTCTACCAATATTTTACATAACGAGTGCTTTTTTATCATTCAATTCAGACATTAATTTCATCGCATCAGTTAATACAAGTGCGCTCTCTATCACTAAGTAGCTTCATAAATACTGTCGAAAACTCAACAAATTCAGGAGAGTGTGAAGTGGCAGAGAATTTTTCTGAAAGAACTATTGCAAAGCACCCCAGATACGCCCAGTAATTTTTAAGTTTGGAGATTTAGGTGGCTAATGGAAGTTTCTTGGAGCTTCTAAATACATAAACAATAGATATGAATGTATATAAATCAGCAGAAAGGATGTTTGCTTTTCAGTCAACTGTTAGATTCTATATATAATATATCAGTTCCAGTTTCTTACCTCGAGGTAAAAAAGCAATTCAGGTGTTGAAAGTGCCTATGAAAATTTATCAAATTTTTGTCTCAAGTTCTCTTATTTAATATTCAGAAAATTTTTTTTTCATAATCATCTGTACTATAAAGAACAGATGATTATGAAAAATATGATGATTATGTACTATATGAAGGGCCAAAAACTATTCTGTAGTTTTTGGCTCTTCAGAGCAAAATATAGTAAGCTTTTCCCTTTCAGTTGAACAACAGTTCTTTTTCACCATATCTTAATTCTAAATGTTTGTATTACTTGCTCTATCATGAAGGGAAATTACTTTCATCAGAGTAATTCATCAGCATACCAACATTTCAGCTTTGGTTGATTCAGATATGATAGTTCTTTAATTTCAAATCACCACATTATCTTAAATTGGCTCCAAAAACCCAGCTAAATTTTTAAAATTCTCTCAAATACTGCAAATTTAATTTTAGGAAGTTGCAACAGCGAATTTAGTAGATCGAGTTTCAAACACACATATATTTTTTTGCTTAGACAAATTGTTAAATTTTGTATAATTTAAACTCAAAAGATTGATTTTTTAAAGATTGGTTTATCTCTTTAATGACTTTATATTTATCTCGGTCTTCAAAGAAAAATTTATCTTATAATTTTCATTCTGTTTAAAAAACAGCAACTTTTCTTTTTCCAGAATAATTATCAATTTCAGTAATTTCTGCTCAGTATTGAGCTGTCTTCAGCTGTGATCCTGAAGTTTACGTAGTTTACTTAAGCAATTCTATTGAACTCTGACGAGAATCAGGAAACTCCGTAATGAAACGAAAGCCTCAGGTTCAGTTGTCTTGGATAATACATGTTTTAAAAGGGGGGAAAAACACATAAGATATTGAAAAATAAAATATAGAAATGAAATAACACTTATTTTTTTTCCAAAGTTCTGGATTTAGAAGTTTATTTTCATATTTATAAAATTGATTCTCTGCCAGATGCAACATACAGAACATTACTGAAAGAAAAAAATAAATTTCTTTACCGGATACAAAAAGCAAAAGGCTAAAATAATCGTTAATATTTTACAATTAAATACTTTAATCTTTGAAATGTGCGATAGAAACTATTTATTATATCGGAAGTTAATATACATTATTCTTCCATAACAATCATCGTACTTACGTTTACATTCGTTTAAATTTATAAAATCTAAAGTGTTTTCAATATCTTTTAGTTCATATAAAAATTTACAAAATACTTTTATGTGAAATATTTTTATATGCTACTATTCAATCAATTTAACACTTAATAAAATCATTTTCTAAATTTAGTTTTCCTTCAATGATGTAAATTGTGGTGAAGGAGTAACACTTTACTTAAATTGATTGTAAAAAAATAATTTCATTGTATAATGCAATCTGCTGCTAAATGTATGAATCAAAACTGTGAAACGTCTCATGTTAATGTGATTTGAGGAAGTGTGTAAATGATTAATATTTCAGTGCTATTGAGCAATAGGAATTTATATCCCGCCCAGTTGCGCAATAAGCAATTTAACGAGCTATTCATTTAACTTGCCAGTAGTAGGACTGCAATACCAATTTTGATGCACAGATTATTGAAAATGGCAGTAAAAACGCATATAGAACATTGAGCAGTTTTCAATTTTAAATGAAGAGAATCAGTGATAGTACGGTGTTCAAATTGACGTATCAGCAAAAATGTTGGTCAATAGGTTAGTTGAATAAATTTTTCTATGTAAAAGTTATATTTTTAAAAGTAATATTTTTTGAACACGAGGACTAATTCGATCGATTTCTTTGATTTAAAGTGAGTTCTAAAATATTGACGTGAATGCCAAAGATTACCCTTTCAATAATATAAAATAAAAATAATCAAGAAATTTACGCACAATTAAAAAGCATATATCATATACATTCACGTATAATCTATATGGTGTATATATATTTTTGATTTGAAGCAAACTGATTTCCCAATTTAGTTGATACATTCAATATTGGTGTATTTATATATATATCTGATATTTCAAATATCCAGTGTCCATAACTTGAGAAAACGTGGAATGAACAGTTGATTAAAATTTAGTATAAGAAAAAAATGTCATGACTTGTTCAAATCATTCAATCAAATATCCAAATGCAACGAAATAGTCGAGACAATTTTTCCTACCGCTTCCATTTTCATATTCAGCTGGAAATGGACTTACTATCATAAGTGATTTGCTGCTGAAAAAAGAAGGAATTTGGCTGGATGTAATAAAACAGGGTGATTTTTGACTGAAGTCAACCCCAATAGACATAATCCCAATAAGGGATCAGTCACAAAAATCTTTTTGCTACACGCATAAAGTGCAAGGATATCACTGAATTTAAAATAATTACTGATAATTAAAATAATATGGAGAAATCTTTCATTAAAATTATTTGAATTTGAATTTTAACTCTCTGCTATGCTTTTTAAAAATTTACTTAATTCCGTTTGCTTCATAAATTAACAGTGATGTATTTTTAAAAGCAATCATTTAAGTTTTTTTTAGTAAACATAATTTTTGAATATAGTAAATTATGTTTTATTAAGATGTTAAAAAATATGTTTAAAAACGAAAAGGAGGCATTTGAAATTTAGGATAGCCTGGGTGGGTACAAGCACACAATAACTGGGAAACATGGATTTAAATGACGAAATCTATTTGTTTAAGAAAAATATCGTCAAAACAAAGCAGAATTTTCTACTTTTATATTTTCTTAGTATCAAAAGAATAAAAACAAATATGGTTTTTCTTCATATAATAAAAGTTATCCGTAGACCAAAGTTCGATTTTTGAAGAAGTGGCTTTTTTAAAATAAATAAATAACTCCCGCAAAATGTGTGGCGACCAAGATATGATGATGCAAAAATGAATAAGGTAATTTATAATTTATTCGTGGCTCTCTCAGTAGCAATAATTCAGATCGAAACATTCATGTAAGGTAAAATGTAATTTATACTCTTTCTATAATGCGGATATAATGATAGCTTTTCAGAGCAGTTAGAGATTGAAACGCTGATCATCTAACCTTTATCTGAGTGCCAAAACTTTTACTTATCTGCCAAAACTTTTACCTCTTCAGAAGTTCTCTCTTTCTCTGAGAATATTCCTTCCTAGAAAATTTTAGATATTTTTTGTAGTGAGCCTGTGATAGTTCAGCTCCTATTGGTCCAACTCGAATTTTCAAAAATGTTAACAAAATTTTTAAAGCCAAATATGTCAAGGCACCAAAAATCGCTAAGATGTTTTAAATTTTAAATACTTACTTCTCAGCTTCAAAGACCACTATTTTCACAGAATCAGAGGGGTGATTTAGACTATAGTTTCACAAATAAAATGAAAATAATATACGAAAACAAGTAATTAAGTAATAAAATAAAGTAAGTAATAAAGTATTTCCTCAAGTGTTTACACTATTTACATTTTTTCGTAACAATAAACATGCAAGATATCTTTAGCATACAATTTCATACTTCGAATATTTTTTCTTTCATTCTGAAATGCATTCTTTTAAAAATTCGGCAAATGTTGCCTGGGATTCTTTGTTTTCTCCTCATCGTCTGCTATCAAGGATTTCACTTTGTTTGAAAGGTTCGTTGAAAACGTTTTGTTTAGTCGAGATCAACAAAGGGGAATGGTTTCACCTTACATCCGATGCATTACAGAACTTTAGTGAATGCGTTCTGGATTCCTTTATACTGTTTTGAAATTTCTGAGAAAGAGCATCAAAACATATTTTGAATAATTTTATCTCTATGGGATAAAATTTATTTATTTAAAGAATGCTTGAAAATGTTTTCCAGTAAGATAAAAAATGCATTTTTAAAAAATTTTTGAGATGATTTTGAAATATAAAAAATTCGAAACAAGTTTTACTTTTCACCCAAATGAAACGTTTGGCATTTATATAATCTGGAATATTAAGTGTATATTTTTAGGTTTGGTATAGTTATAAACTTAATGATAATTTATCAATGATTCTGCATAGTTTATAAACAAAGTATAATTAACAAAATATTTTATTAATTGATACCCATTTCCAATAATATTAATGAAAATAAATTTTAAGTTTTATAGCATGTGGATTCAATCAAAATACTTGTCGTATATTTAATATAATTTCATAATTATCCCTTTGTTTATGTTTTAGAAATCCATGTCTAAAACAAAAATGTAGGATAAGGTTTAAGACTAGCTGCTTAGAATGACTAGATATATTAAAAGAAAATTTCCAGTGAATGTACAATTAACATTCATTTTAAAATAAAATTTTCTTATGGCAATTTTATGTTCAAAAGTAAATTAATCTTTTGCGTGAAATTTTTTCTATTTCTCTGTTTTAGGTTCATTTACAAAATATATTTGTTCAAAATAAAAAAAATAAAAAATGGGTAAGCAGAATATGAATTTTATTCCCAAAATAATAAAGAAGAGTTACTGTTTCATTAATAAACGGAAGACTATTTTTTATTAAATTCTTGCTATCTATTTAACTTTAACTTTGAGTATTTACTATATATATATATTTTTTTTTTTAGCATTTTATAAAAGTATTGAAAAACCTTTGTTATTCTGTACTAGCGGGCTGTTTGAGAAGGGTAAAAGAATGTTAGAAACTTTGTTATGATTTATAATCGTCAAAGTTTGCTTACCTTAATTGTAACTTTATTGTAACTTTATTATAATCGTCAAAGTTTACTTACCTTTATTGCATTTTTTATTATAATTCTGTCTATTAAGATATTTATCTCAAATAATTCATAGCTTCACTAAGCATCATTTTCTCAGTTTGCCATTTCATTAGAATTGATTCCATGAATATTTTTAGTAATTGAAAGTTTATGGCAAAGTTTTTTCTGTAAAAAAATAAATTTAAATAAAAGGTAAACCCATTCGGTTTTACATTGTATAAATATGCGATAGAAATATTTGCCTTGTATTGAGAAGAACAATATAATACCAAAAAATTCTATTGTTCTTGCGATTTTTAACTGCAGCTGATATTTTACTCAAAAATTTATTTTTCATAGAAAAAGTAGGCTCAGTTATACAGAAAAAAATTGTAAACATTATTTACGCAAATAAATTTAATAAGAATATTATTTGCAAGCCTATATACAGATACATTAGAATGTACTCAAACAAGTTTTTATTTAACTTACACACTTTGAGAAATTCCTGTACAGTTTAAGAAAAAGTGTTACATAATTTTCTTGAATTCTTTTGATTCAACAATTTATTATTTATATATTGAAAGAAGCTGCATACTTTGTACATCAGAAAAGAGAATTTGGTGGCCAAATAATTTGAATACGTGTGAAGTGCCTTTTTTAAAGTTTAAAAATCTAACATCGTTTATTTTTTCAAGTAAAGATTCATTAATATTAATAATCACTAATATTATACTTATATTGAAATAAGGGTTTCAGTTGTGATCAAACTATAGTTGCTTAGTTACAGATCAATACTCGATGATTAAATATTTTTAAATTTTTAATAAATTAGATTATAGAACATGAAAAATCTAATAATAAAGAAATAAATATGCCATTTTGTAACACTAGAGAAATATTTTATATTCCCAGAAAACTGCTAAATATCAATCAGATTTTAAAACACGATCATATATTTCTTGATTTCATCAGAAAAATTACATTTCAGGAAACAGGTCCAGGATTTTTGAATGCACGTAATTTGCATTGCATCAAATATTTTCTATTAAAATATTTTCTTTGTTTAAAGTGTTTTCGCTCTGGCGAATATTTTAATAAAGTAAATATTTTTTACTTAATCATTTACGCCGAAATTAGTTTCGTTTATTAGCTAAGCAAAATGTCTCCCCCTTTTACAGAAGACTCACCTGGGCCTAATGGTACAACAGGCCCCTTCATATGAAAAAGTTCTGGTTTTGATTCCAGCCACTTCTGAACAACGGTAGATGGATGCTACGCTTCTGCATACATGTCTGTCGACGCCAGTGCTTGGAAGTTTGCAGGGCTTTCTCTGTTGAGACACTGGAATAAAACTCACTAGAGCAGGGGTGGCCAAACTTTAGAGATCCGGGGTCTACTCCACATTTAAAAAATCGAAGGCGGTCTACCAATGGCAGAGCTAAATTAGCGTACATATTTATTTTCTGTGACAAGAAAATATGGTAAATTATGTAATTTTTCTAAAAAAAAAAAAAAAAAAAAAAAAAAAAACTTAATATTTACATAATAAAAATGTACTGACGAAAATAATCAAAGTATTCATACATCAAAAACTGATCATCTTATTCACTTCGTATAGTTGAAATTTGGCACTATATATCTGCGACAAGTTTATCATATTGTGGCTGGTACGAGCTTATTGCAATGCATAAACAAGAAATTAAATGTTCATCTGTTAAATGCGACCAATGTTTGTTTTTTGCTCATGGTTGAAAAAGCAGATTCTTGAAGATACCTTGATCCAAAGTATGATTTGAAATACAAAATCACAATTTGTATATATTTAAAAACATTTCCTCATAAATTAATTTCCAAAAATCAGTATCGCTAAATATGCTCTGGATTTAAGAAATAAATCGCATCTTAATTTAATAATTTCTCCTCGACCGTGACTGATATGATATCTATTAAATGTCCTATTTTTTCAGATACTTCATCAATGTTGACATTTTCATTAAATGGGGAAATATCATAAAATTGAGTATTTCTATCAACCTAATTAAGTCAGCGAATCTTCTTTCAAATTCTTCAAACAAAACAAGTAAGTATTAAGCAAAATCTTCGAAGTCTCGGTTTGGATTATGGATGCACTCTTCCTCCATGTTTTTGAAGTTTCTCAATTCATGTTTTCTTAACTGAGATGCATACCTTTCTATAGTTTTTTTTGAGCGTTTTAATCGTGCTCATCATGTCCGTTTTAGGTTTTAAATCGTAAACCTTAAATCATAATTCTTTAAATCGTAAATATTTGCACAGCTTGTTTTGGATTTTAAAGCGTAGACTGTAGTAAATATTTATTTTAAATAGTTCATTGATTCCATGTCATAAGTCACAAATTAAATTGTTAATATCCGAGGTAATTACCGGGATGGTTGCGTGGACTACCTAAAATGTCTTCGCGGTCTACCAGTCGACCGCGGTCGACGTCTTGGCCACCCCTGCACTAGAGGTTAAAAGTATTCCCAAAAAACAACTATACGATGGATTACAAAATGTCGTACGACAGTAATAATTCTTAAGTTGTCCTCAACACAATGTCAAAAATACTCACAAAATGTTCCCCAGGTAAAAAATATTTACGAAAATATTTCTACTTCTAATTTACGAAGAAAGATATTCTTCGCGGAAAAATGCATGGAAATAGAATATTTTGTGAAGTAATGAAATTTATTTTCCTTGAAATATAAAGAGATTGGTGTGAGAAAAACTGACCCATTTACTAAAAACATTTCATAATTTTATACAGTTGTGACAATGTTGATTAGTTCTTTGCATCATCGCTTATTGCTGGTTTCTACTTCCTTTAATAAATAAGAGTTCCAGGATGGGTAGCAGGTTCTGTTAATGAGTACATTTAAAAATATTTCCTTCTTTCTTTCAACAACACAACACGAAATGATGATGTTTACGAATGTTATGTTGAAAGGAATGTATCATTGTTGCATTGTTCAATCTGTGTAACATGTCATATGTGGTAAAGTGATTTTACTTGGCAGAGTTCTTACCAAGAAAATTTGATAGTTCAGTCTGTTAAATTCCTCTACCTAATGACATCTTACTTTTTGGTGCGGAATTGCTTAAAGACTTTACTTAGCAAAACAATCTTTTGCACTCTTCAAAAGAATTTTAAGACATTTCAATAAATTAAAATTAAGTTATTTCTATTACACATTCAGCTCTACAACCCACCAAAGGTAATTTTAAATGAAGACGATGGAGGGCGAGGCACATGCAGTGATACAGATTTATGTAGGTTAGATAAAATTACTATACATTTTTCACTTTCTCTAAAAATTTGAATTCATCTTGTCCAAGGGATAAGACCGCATTTTTCAGAAAGGAAAGTACTTGGTTCGTGCCCAACTACATTTAATCAACGTGAGATAAATGCTACGTTGCTGTTTTTTGCTTGCGCATTTGTCGAGATAGTAACTGAGGTATTTTCTAGATCCCCTTCATTTGAATATGGCCCAGTATCTTTGAAAATTTTTTCCAGTTGTTAAAATGCTTTGCAGTTGCCTTCTGGCACATTAACTATAATATATGTGGCGATAGTGTGGCCTTGAAGGCTTACTTCATAACATATGGAAATGGCAAAATATTTACGAAAGTTTTTAAAATGCAATGTGTCAGATGTTCAACCGCCTTTCAAGAGACATTTCAAGAGCTGTTGTTTCATCTCTAATACATGTCAGTAATTTATAACCATTATCCTAATATTTAATTTCATTAGGTTAATTGTTTCTGTGAAACTCCTGATATAACTTTTATTTAAGGATGAAACTGTTGATAATTGGTGGAATTGAGTGTTAGTACTTCAGTGCCAAAGCACTTGAACGTGTTTGGTCTTCACCAATAAACTGAGAAAAGATGGTAGCTCTCGGAGTGACTGCTTGGGAGGTATAGCGGTTTTTATCATTGCAAATACTTGAATAAGTTCTACTTTCTGTAAAAGAAAAAAAAAATTGTAACGCAGTTATAAAGCATGGATATTAAGAAAAGCCATAAAAGAACCAAATACTGGCATGTTATCAAATATATATCACTTACTTACATTACGTTACATGAGTTGTCTAATATTTTATCTAATTAAGGTAGTTAGTGCAATGAACTTCAATAAATGAAATAAAAAAAATTGAATTTTTAGTATTAATGTTAATTTTTAGTATTAATGTTCGCCAAATAGCTTAAAAACAACTTAATGTGTTTCAAATATGTCATGATTTTGATTGTAGAACAACCAACACCAGCGTTTTAGTTACTGCTCTGAATTTTTTTTATTTATTTATTATTTTTTTTATTTTTTTATTTTTGTTTTTTAACGCGATGGCCGATTCGACCAGAACCTATTAGTTAAAGCAGACTCCTTATTACTGAACAAATTTTTTCCCTACAGTAGAAATTGAAGCCACGCATAGAGTTGAAATAAAGCACCGTGAGGCAACTTTTTTTGTCAGTGGAAACGAAAATTTCTCTTCAGGATTTAAAATCTTTACTGTTAATGAATGCATAATATAATTGGTATTATATCTATATTTTCTGTTTAAGAAAAACATAAACATCTCTTATAAATCTGAATACCGAATGATTGAAATTTTTTTTGTAAAAAGCTGGCAAATTCTTAGTAATATTACTGTGTGTAGGCTTAGTAGGTTGGTGAGAAGTAAATTTATTTGAAGTAAACACTGACTTATATGAGCATTCTTAAAATTATAACTATCTCAGAATTTATTCCGCAATAGTAATAACTAAACAGAATGAATTTCTGAACTTTTTAAAATCATTTGAATAAAAATATTTTCTTCCCAGAAGAATTTTGAAAAAAAATTAAGCTAAAAGAAGAAAATATTTATTTTTTAACTTGAAGTTAAAAAAGAATTATGATTATTATTTTATAAAAATAACCCATCCCAATTAATTTAGTATTATAAATGAAATATACAATATTCAAAGTACACATAGGTACTATATACAATGTTTCAGCACATTGTATTATAATTTATACATTTATTTTAATTTTAATTATTGTAAAAATGTGTTATTTTTCCATATAATTTGCAATTTAACAATGTAAATGTCTCTTAAATTGTTACAATGAAATAAATAAACACTGCAAATAAAGTATCATAGAATTTTAAAAATAGAAATTAAAAGTAACATCTCTAAAAAATGTCGAAGTAAAATGAGAAAATAAGCAGATGATAAAAAGGAATTAAAATTGACTTAAAAGTAACAAAAATCAAGTAGAAATAACTTTGAGTAGAAAAGAAAAGAATTCAAACTCTTTTTTTTCCGTTATTGGCACTGGAGACAAGCAAAAACACTTGGTATTTATTTCAATTAGCTTGGTATAATTTTTTTCATTGACAAATTTTCGCATGCCAGATCTATTTAAAAACGAATTTATTTTAAAGATAAAACTTGCAAATGAATTGTTA
Organism: Latrodectus geometricus; assembly: GCA_026290005.1. NCBI lineage: Eukaryota > Metazoa > Arthropoda > Arachnida > Araneae > Theridiidae > Latrodectus > Latrodectus geometricus. The sequence goes on from JAPDSC010145890.1 coordinate 118,643, forward strand.
CCGACGCCTCTGAATTATTGAAAAAGAAATAAAACAGATACTGACCTTAAAATAAATAAAATTTTGTTTTGACTGAAATTTACGTTACATATGCACTTACAAAGGGTATTCATTAAAAACTGAGCATTATTTTTTATGTGGTGATTTTATACAATACGAAATTAAAAAATGAAAGTGCTGGTGATTTTTTTTTGAAACTATTAACTGAGCGACTATGAATATCCTAAATAAAAAGTCTCTCTCTCTCTCTCTATTTTGTTTTTCTAGTTGCATACTTGTCTTAAGAATTATCTTATTTAATCTGTAGAAATGGAATAAGTGATAGAATTTAAAAAGGAAATGTGTTTTAAGTAAAAAAATTTGGCCATCGTCGGGCAGAACTACCCAGAAAATGTTAAGGTAATAAAAGAAGTTTCTCAATGAATTATTTGTAATATATGAAATATCGACAAATATTTGTTGAGGCTGCTATCTCATCAAATCATTCCCCTATTGCATAGTAAAACCGCTCATCTATTGTTGGCAGTTTGAAAATTTACACTTTTCACTTAACATATTTTAGAAATTAGTTTTGCAAGTAAACGTCATTTTTTAAAAATAATTATCGCATCCAAAAAAATTATAGAATTACCTAGACATTTGTCTTTGTTCCGCTTCTTTCTATAAAGTAATGGTGATAAGAAATAATTTTCCCAAATATAATGATAACATTTTATGAGAAAAAGTATTTTTCTTAATTCTGGGTCACACACCACCATTTTTATAAGATAAATAGAAGCGAGTCTTAAGCTTAGAAAATAAAATAAACTATTTCGTTAATATGTAACTGAATGTTCCGTTTAACGCTAACTGAATGTAAAAACAAACAGATACAATTTTGAATTGATCACACTTTTATTTTTCAATTTCATGGTACTGTTATTACACAAAAAATAATTCTTAGTTTTCAATTTTTATGGAATGTCCTTTGCATATATCTGCGTAAGCTTAATAATTTCTAGTCGAAAGCAAAATAATAAACAATCAGATTTTCAAGTATGTAATTGCTTATTCCATAATTCAAATAAAATAGTTCATACATAAATTTAATTATTTTTACAGCAAATTTTTTCTAAGAGTACTTAAATAATTGAAATATATATAATGATATGACTTTTGTCTAATTTAAGCATTAATTATATTTCATTTTTAATTGATAACTACTTGATTGTAGCTCGTTTGTAATTAATTTAAACCATTATTAACCTAAATCTAAACTCATTGGGATTTTTTTAATGCCTCGACGCACACCGTTCACTAGATATCCGCTGCCTCTAGTGAATGGCTCATGTAATTTACCCCACTTTTAAAATTGTCCTTTTTACGTAAATAAATGTACCCGGCATCAAATCTCCATTTCTTTCTATAATCTTCTGGAATAGTTATTAAAAAAATTACATCGATAGTTACTATTTTTGCCATTTCTTCAGCTGTAATGTTTTTGCAAACTGCACAGGAAACGTGTTTTCGGTTTTTCCAATACCTTGAAAATAGTTCAGAGCGGTGGAAAAGAGTCCCGAATATAATGTTCAATGATTTCGCAACTGAAGAAAAAATTTTCAAGTATTCTACTCCTCTTTCGATTTAGTTTCAGTTTATCTAATGACACTGACTCTTCATTTTATACTTCAAAACATTATTTTGAATAAATGCAAATAAATGATTAATTGTTATTTTTCCAAATCAGAATTTTTTCTTTTAAGGTTTATACAAGATTTTCAATGAAAGCGTCGGGTAAAGAAAGATGGTGGAACTTAAATAACTTTACAGATATAAATCACTAATTTGCTTGTGACTTGTGAATTATAAATTGAGAAATGTTTTTTCTATTCTTTGTTTCTCAATAGCACAGTCTAAGATCGGTACTAACTGATGCAACTCATTGATAAAGTTAAGTTACATCTGAAAGATGTATTTACGTTACAAAACTAGAAATTGTTTTTCATCATTAAACTTAGATATTTATTTTTAAGAGTCAAAGATGTTTCTAAGAACCACATCATTTTAAAGCGCATTATACTAAAGAACGTTTTCATTACTGTTGAGAAATGAAAAATGAATGCTATTTTTATCGAAGTTCAGTAAGCAAGTTGAAATGTAAAAGTTAATCCAGCAACATTTTCCCGTGAAAAGCCTTAAAATCTTGGATAGACAACAGGAGTATTTTTGCGAGTTTGTTTCCTTATAGTGGGAAGGGATAAAGTAAGAGATATAAAACCTTTTTCATCTATGGTTTCTGTGCCGGGTGTGAATTTTAGCATCACTAAAATTTTGAAATCAACTTTGAAAAAACAAAAAAATACTATTATGCGAGGCGAAACTTCTTATATGACGTGAAAAGAGCCAGCTTCCGAAATTGAGCGAAAGAAGAATTTCTGAGTAATGAAAGTATAAATATTTATTGATTTTTTCTTAAAAGAATTGAACAGCGTATTGAAAAAAATATTCATCGTATAAAAATGGTTGAATATTAAAGATATCTTTGAATAATTGTTCTTGGGAAAGATTTTACCTCATGTTTTAAATCAGGGAAACCACTTAGGTATATTAAAAAATTGAATGTTTTGTCTTCAGATGGATTTTAAAATTTGAAGTGAATTTTTTTTATAATTTTTCCATGTTTTTTAGTTACAAAGTTGAAATATTTACTTTTAAACATTTCAGTTTAAATCTCTAAAATTATGCAACTTAGTTTGATAAGAATTTGACTGTATCATCTTTTCATTTTAATTTCTTAAATGTATTGGGTGCCTGTGATGGATTTTAATAGAAAATTCACATTATATTATAATTTTTCTATTGATATTTATTTCTTAATATTGGAAAACATTTCTTTATGTATAAATAAAATGTTTGTTAACATATTTTAATTCTAACATTTTTGTAAAATTATTTAATTTTATAAATTGTTCATGAATTGTTTCATTCATTAAAACAATTGAATTTCAAATGACATTCATTTTACCTCTTTTTCATCAAGTTTGAGGTTGTAATAAAATTTGAGACGTTCTTCTTAACTTTCAATACCAGTGATTAGTTTATCTTCTTATCTATTTCTTTCCTATCTATAATATCCTTCAATGGAAAAATAAATGTATAATTGTTTTTCCAAAAATAATTTTGAAATATTCTTTGAAAAAAATTGTTTATTTTACTTTTACTAAATTCAAATATGCAAATGAAAGAAATGTAGAAATTATTTTGAATTTAATAAAACATGTAAGCAGCATAAAAATATGAAAAAATTTAAACAAATCGTATGAAAATCAGGTATTACAATTAACCTAAACACCAAAAATTTACTTTGAAATTCTGTGCTTCATAATTCTTTGTTCTATAGTTAATTCTCTATGAACTAAATACTTCTAAATGCCTTTTGATAATAACATGAACAGAATTGACCGCACCTATATTCGGACTTATGCATCATTATATCATAATTATGATTAAAACTGTAGAAATTTGACTGATTTCGTTTGGTTAATTTTGTTGATGCTCTTTTGGTTCATAAGAGCTAATTGGACTTATGATTTTAAAGTGTGTGGTCTCAGAATTTGGATTGGAATAAATTTGGCCGTAATATCGATGCTTTTATGCATTAAAAAAAAACAACGTGTGTTACGATTTCAAATATTCACGAGATATTTATAAACGTATATAATCCATGAAGTATTTCAAAATAACACTAATTATTTTAAAAATTAAGGCTTTTGCGTTTTTTATTTTGTTAATGGTAGCTAAAAATTGGAGCTATTGCAAGCTATTGGTTTCTTTCTGCAGATCGAAACCACTAAACACGGACAGTCTTCTGTAACTTTAAAACATGGTCAAATACGAGGGTCACTCTGAAAATACTGAGATACAACTAGGTTTTTAAAGTTATACTCACAAAATTCAAAGTGTGTTCAAAGTAGTCTCCTTTAGCATCAATGCAATTTTGTAGACTAATTTTCCACAGATTAAATGCCTCAAGTCATTCATTTCTTGGAAGATTTAAAAAATGCATTTATAGCCACATCAATCTCTACTTCTGAAGGAAAACGATGTCCACGTAATTTCTTTTTTAGATTAAAGAATAACCAAAAGTCACTCATAGCTAAATCAGGTTACTATAGCATATGTTCGATCACTTTAATTTGTTATTGTTTAAGAAACTCAACTGTTAATCCGGCTGTTTGTGAAGATGCATTGTCATGGTGAAGCATTAGTTTCCTAACATTCAGTTCTTGTAGAATTTCTGGAAGACATTTAATAGTATACCAGTTTGCTGTTACTGTCTTCTATCCTTTCCACTTGATGGCTTTGACCAATCCCGTACTTCTAAAGAAAACGGCATACATCACTATTTTCAGTGCGCGTTGTTTTTTCACCATTGTCGGCGTGGGATCATCTTCAAAGAACCATAGTTTGCTTTCTTGACGTGTTGGAACGTCAGAAAACGGTATGTACGTTTCATCACTTGTTACAATTTTAGAAATGATGTGGTGGCCCCCATCATTTAGCAATTTAAGAGTTTCTTTACTGATTCTGACAGGCTCCTCTTTAACGTGCTCAGTTAGATTATGGGGAACCGAACGGCAAACTACTTTTTTCATATGTAATTCTTCATGAATGATTTTGTATATGGCTGCGATTCCAATGTTAATTTCCTTCTGAATCCTTTGATAGGTACAACGATTATCATCCGTTAACATTTTTCGTATGGCAGACACATTATCCGGGATTACTGCCGACGGCGGCCTTCATGTGTGTTCTTCATCCTGAAGAAAATTACGATCTCTTCTAAATTCTCTAAACCATCTGAATACAGCAGCACGAGCTGGAGATTCATCACCAAATGCTAATTGCAACCTCTGAACGCATTCTTCTTGATTTAATCTTGTTTTAAAATCGTAGAAAATCATAGCGCGAAAATGTTCTCGCGTCAACTCCATTTTTTCTTCTGTTTAAAATTTATTCTACGCTAAACAAGTTGGAGTAAGTCTGTAAAAATTCGTCTTCTGTGTTAAAATACTTTGTATTTTAAAATTAAACCATTATTTTTATTTTGTAAACTCTTATCTGCGCTTATCTCAAAAATTTTAGAGTAACCCTCGTATAAGGTCAATGGATTAAATGGCATTTTCTCGACACTCTAATCAAACTAATGGAATGAGATTGAATATTGTGCAATTTTCAACATGTAAAAGCCTTTCTAGCTCGGCGGCTTTTGGCTGGATTAAATATAAAACTCGCTACCTTTCTTTCACGAGAATATTCTCTTTCCTCATAACTCACCATAATCTCACAAATGAGAGTTAATAATTGGTTCAAATAATAATATTTTTTTGTACCTTGATGACATGTGCTTCGGTAAAGTTTCATAAAACAAAATTTTAAGTTAGTAATTTAAAATCCGTTTTATTCTCATTATACTTACTTCTAAGTCTGCTTAAACTAAATATTATAGAATTGGTATTTATAAAACATTTACCTTACATTTGGAATGCATTTTCAATATACCACAGTAAAAAATTCTAAATTTGAAATTTTGGAAAACTTATGATTATATATGAATGCATTTAATAATTTGTTTCCTCGTTATGCAAAAAGTGATTTACATATTTCATTGACATAATAGGCTGTGTCAAATATTTTATTTGATATTTTTTACCCAATATTTTTGCATAAAAAAATTTGTTTTTACTGAGAAAATGAAAGAAAATTTTTTCATTCAATAGTTCAAAGTTAGTGCAATCTAATGCAAAGAAATTATTCTGAATATCTACTGTTTTGTAACAATGATTGTTGAGAAAAAAAAATGATAAAAACAATACCTTCTTCCGTAGGAATGTGTTAATGGCTGGCATTTTTAAAGTAAGAGAGCATAAAACAGTCAATGGAATTACAGCTGGTGTTATTTTAAAAATGACTTTTTAAACAATAATTAAAAAAAAAAAAATTATTTGCCTTTACAAATTGTCTTGAACTTTTTAGGTAAGAACATCTGTATTAAAAAATTTCTTAGTGGAAATAAATCTGAGTATGAAATTCCTTTCCTTTCAGAGTGAGATTTTTGGAACACTTGCTATTAAGATAATTTATGTTGAACTAATTGCAATTTGTTTCAATCAGGAGCTTTAGGGGAGAGATTTATGTAACTTCTTTCAGCCGTAGGAATTCTCACGTGCTTTCAAAATAAATCGTGCTTTTTTTTTTTTGAATAAAAAATTATTAAAATGTATTTATTTTCTCATTAAAATAAAATTATTTTCATTTTTTTAATAAAATTAAAATATTAGGTTGGAAATAAAAGTTAAAAAAGTTAATAAAGAAGTTAGCCCTATCGAAAAATAAAGAAATCCTTTATTTTTCGGTAGGGCATTAAGCTTTTACATAAAATCCATCTCAAATTTGTTAACAATTTGTCATTGGCAACATATTCGACATAGATATTTAATTCAATAAACATTTTACTATTATCCAGAGAATATTAAACAGTAAAAATCTTTAGCATTTTGATCCCTTAAAATCTTTTGTAATAATATAAAATCCCAAGATAAATAAATAATATAAAATCCCAAGAT
>JAPDSC010145890.1:138107-148764 GCA_026290005.1 Latrodectus geometricus
TCAAATGAAGTTTTACATCATACTAATGAAAAGATGTTAGAATCATCGATTCTTTAAAAGTATTGAGCCCTATTATGGTCTATAGAAAATTTTAATCCCAAGTTTTTACATTTTAAGATGAGAAAGTTCAAAAATAATTACTAGAACTCAGCTTTTGTTGAAAGAAACACAAATGATTTATCAAAGTAACAATCATGTATAAAATTTTTCACCGATGGCAAAAAATCGTGCAATTGGTGACATTTTTTTGGGGGGGGGGGAGTTGATGGAATTTTGGACATGTACTATTTTTATAATTACTTAATTTTGTTAACAATGGTAATGATACTTTAAATAATTTAATAGAAATAACTAAATTAAGGTATCAAAAATAATATAAAAATTTCAAAAGGAATACATAAATAATAATCGCAAAATGAAATAGTTTTTGAAAGAACATTTGCCCTCCATGAAACATTAATTTAAAGATGTAAATTTTTCTCGTTTTTAATTAATAAATACATTTGATATCGATAAAGGAAAATTTTCATTAATAAAAGTTTTGTTTTTTATGTGCTGTCTTGTGCTTGGCTATCGGAGAATGTGCAACCTAAGCAGCCAGTTGTGAGACCCGTTTCACTGTTTTTCCCATTCCAAGAAACCTTTTCGAATAATATTTCATCAAATCTCCTTCCCTTTGATATTTTAATCCTGCTTTTAAGTATTTCAGTCAGTATTTATGAAAGATTGAATAAATGACTTAAAAGGCTTTAATATGATCGGTATTTTAAAATACCGATCATATTCAGTCAATTTATTAATATTGATAGTTCCTTGCTATGTCCTTAGAACAATTTTTTAGCTAAACATAAATTTAATTAACAATTGAATATCACCTTAGAAAGATTTCAATTTGTTTGTTTTTTACCGCTTTTGTAACCAAATTAGTATTTCTTTTACAAGATAATGACTTTCATGTTACATTCCACACAACAAAAGGAAAACTTTTATTCTTATTTTCCTTCTGTTTGTACGCTTATGAATGCAAATAATAGAAATAAAAAATAAATTGAATTTCAATGTAAACTTTTCATGAATTGCAAATTTAATTCATGGGAGAATTTAAAAGTACCTAAAAAATAATTTAAAATACACATTGAAATGGAATTATAAAAAGTATTTATTATTTCCAGTTTTTAAATTTCTACCAGAAAGATAAATTAATTTGTTTTTCTCTGCAATTGTTTATTTAGTTACAATGATTCCTTAAAAACAGAAATATAATATTTCTTTTTCTTTTATTTACAAATTTCCTTAGCTTTCTTTTCCTATAATAAATTTTTCTTTTTAGCTTTGATGGAGTCTTATTTTTTTCTTCTAAACAGTTGATAATTCTTCCAATGGTTGTCGTCAATATTAATTTAGTTTTACATCTCAGAAATATTGTTTTGAAAATATTTTACTTTCATTTTTATTACCATATTAAATAATTATGTCTATTAATTAAACATACTTTGCATTGTTTTAATTTCTCTTATTTAACATTTTTCATTATTAAACTGTAAAGGATTTTATTTACCTTGCATTTCAGTTAGATTAAAATTTTATTTTCTATTTTTAAATAATTTTCGTGTAAGTTGATTGGCCCTCTCTAAATATTGACAACATTTCATAAGTTCTTATTAGAGTTTGATAGATTCAAAACTTTATCGCAACATTTATTCCTTTAAAATGAATAATTTCAGTAAATGCTGTTGTCAATATTATTTTATGTGTAAAGGTTCTCTTATAAAACCTGAACTTGAGAAGTTATTTAATTAGAACTGTGTTTATATAATTTCTATATTCTGCTTAAACAATCTTAAACTAAAACCGAATAACGCTATGCAATAAGATCACTTTAACCATTTTTTTAAATAATCCATTTAGGAAGATATCTAGTTCCTTGTTAGATGCTGCTTAAAATATCAGCTACAAAACTGCACTAAATTGAAGAGTAAATTATAAAGAGAATACGTAAAAATAATTAGTTTTCTAGTTAAAAAATTTAAAAAATTCAACATATCAAAATATTTTTAAAGTAATATTTATGATATGCATATTGAGTAAAATTGTAAAAAGTGTTCCAAAATAAGAAAAATTAGACAAGCAACGGATGTGATAACCAAAGTGATTTGCAGCAGGGATTGCAGTTTGTTTCAAGTGCTTTATTTCTATTTGTTTCATTAATTTAAAACTATTCATGAAAAAAAAAAAAAACTCTAAACAAATTTTCACAACATATTTTTCAACTTTCGGCACTTTTAAGACGGTTCTCAACAACATGTAAGACAGCTTCTTGTATATTTGAGTAGCTCCGAGAAGTGCAGCACTCAAATACATTCTGGTCATGCAGCAACTCATTTTTTCAAAAAAGTTTCATTTGTTCCACTTGAAATTTATCACGTTATTTTAACAACTTAAAATAACTTATAATACACTTCTTGCTAAGTTGTTGGCACAGTGTGTTAAATGGCATTTTCTGGAACATTGTTTATAGAGTGAGTGTGATTTGATATAAAATGAAGGAAACTACTTGTTTCATAATCGAAGGAATATCCTAATTTTAGGTCACTTTTTAACTGCTTATCGAATAAAATTTAGTTGGCTATCATTTTAATCAACACAAATTCAATTAAAGTATACAGTGTCAAGTAATTTTGTTCACATTTTTTGATCGATACGAGAGTTGAAAGGTATTTCAAGTTTAAATAACTCGATTTTACTTAAAAGTATAAAGATACTGAAATATCTATATTGAATATGAAATGAATATTTATACAGAGTGATTTTACTGAAACAATTCGTATGTGTTATTTATAAAGTTGAAAAGATGCATTTAACAAGTATAACTTTAAGATAGGCTCAAAATGGTAGAAATAGATTTTTTCAGCTTTTAACAATAACACGTTGATCATCATTTCGAAATTTAAATTCTACGGTAATTTACAATTTCCCTGACGACGAATATCTAAGTGTGCAGCCTTTTAATTTTATTATGCTTTACTTTAAGAGATATGAAAACTAAAGAATAATTCTTCCAGTCTTTGGAAACTTTTCTAAATTAATTTTCTTACAAAAAATGAAGTTAACTTTGGTATTATTATTTCTAACACCACTGGCATTAGAATTATATTTATTTAATTGAGATAATTTTATTAATTCATTGAGTAAATAATTTCAAGCTTATTCTATCAAGCTCATCAATTGAAGTAAACTCTTTCGGATAATAAAAGTCCTTTGATATTTAAATGAAATAGCAAGAAAGCATATAATAACGCGCTTTATTGCTATATCGTTCTGCACCTTCAATGTCTAATTCTCATGAATTGGGCATTGGAGGTGCAGAAGACAAACTAAATTGTTATTTGACTAAGAATGGAATGTAGAGCATTAATTACGCTTTAAATTAACTATGCTAATAATCCCAGGGATGTTTTTGTGATGACAGCATCCCATACCATTAATGCCCCATTGTAGAGGGAATTACATTGTTCAGGGAGGATTCTCTCAGCTGTCAAATCATTTGATTTTTGGAGTCATGGATCATTTTAAATATTATCATATTTAGGAAGCTTATTTGTCATAAAACCAAATCATTTGGTCGGGTTTTCATTATGCACTTGTGAACCATATATGAAATACTATCCACATATATCTGTTGGCATCCTCCGAAAATATGGACAAACATGAATGGATTATTTCCAAAAAAGGATTTAAAAGTAAATCGATGACAAATCTGGGCAAATTAATAAAAAGGATACAATATTTCTCTCTCATTGTCCATATATTTTTTAAATTTTACGTCTCAAAAACTATCAACTCAATTATTAAGATGCATTTGTTCTTAACTTCAAATATTTCATGGTTTACATATGAAATTTCATTTGATTTTGTTTTCTTCTTAATAAATTGATCAATGGTCTCATTTCAGTATATTGCTAGTTTGATATGCACATATTAAAAATACACATATTAAAACATACACATATTAAAAACACACACATATTAAAAAATATAGTAAATTTGATCATTTTTAGTCACATATAATCTAGTGATTTACTGCGAAAGATAAATGAGTGTCATAAATTTTTCAAAGGTTGGGTGAACTTAAATTAAAGGACACAACTGTTCTCTAACGAGATGTCAACAAAAGTTTAATGGATAGATGCAATAAAACAATGCTTATTCCCAAATGCACTTAATAAATTGAAAAGTGTTCATGGTAGTAAGCAGCTTATTCTGTTTGAGCTCTTAAGAAAATATTTGTACAAGAAATTAAATATCCTACATAGTAGTCTGATGGGAACAGTTGGCATTGTTTTTTATTATAAAGGCCTCAAGAATAAAATACACCCTGTGGTTTAGCATTATATCATATGTTGCGTCATACATTAACTTTAAAGTTAAATAAATTTAATTTACAGTCATCCATTCATTTACTTTAATTTTTAATTCCACGAAGTTGCGGATAATCTGTCTGATGAAATCCACATTTTAAGTCATTCATTTATATCATTGGCCTCAACGGCTAACGGTATTTGAGTTAGTAATGAGCTTCAGCACTTCTTTTCCGCTGTTTTAATTTAAGTTGCTGAAGCAGTATAAATTTGTCTTTAATGTCACCCAAGATTACAAATAAATATTAATATAAATGGACTAATATTTTTAGAAAATTTAATCTGTAATGATAAAAGATTTCATTCTCTTTTGAATTAACTCACAAATTGATGCATTAGGTAACAGGGAGCTATAGAAAGAATTAATTTGTGCTGCATGTTAAAGTAATTTTGTATCTTAATGCACTCCATAAATTGTAAGAAAACAGTCGCCACTCACAATTCAAAGAAAGTGAACATCGCATTTGTAAAACATACATATATATTTTTCTTTATAGGAAAGTGAAACTTTGATTTAACAGGTGCAATGATATTTATTACAATGGAAAAAACTTTAATTACAGTTTTCATTCTATCTTGAATAAAAATATTGATTATTCATTTGTTTGTTTTTTAAACTGAAATAACAATATGAAATTATTTGTGTGTTTTCAGTCAATATTTGTTAACTTCACCGTGTTGGATTGTGAGAGTAAAATATTTCTCCCTTTTATAAACATTTCTTTTTTATATACTTTATATAGACATATTACACAATAGTTTAAGTTGAAGCAAATTTTTCTGAAATTTAACAAAAAGATAAGACGTGCATAATCAAATGAAACAGCATTGGCAGCTATGAGCTTTATAAAAATTAAACCCCATTTTACCCTGTAAACTAAATAAAACAATTTCACTCTTTACCGTAATTTAATAATATTTCTATATATTTTTATAAGGAATAACTTTTATATGGATTTAAAAAGTATTTGTTTCTACTTCTGGTATTCCAGGTAAATTTATGAGTCCTGGATACGGAAAAGATTTCCCAATTATTAATCATCATAACAGGCCCGACTACCCTTTGTGACCCAACATCTCCTTTTGAATTGTCCTTTTCATAAAGGATTTTGTTTATCTTTTTTCTCAATGCATTTTCTCAATTACCAAAAAGTCTGAATCCACATTGAATAGACCCATATAAATCTCGATTTTCCTTTCTTTCTAATTCCAGTAGCCATAAATCGCAATATAGCTAATAATCATCTTGCCTTTGCATAAAATGGATCCCACAGTTTACTCTATTTTAATATACTTTATAATATCAAGATATTTTACAGTTCCTAAAGGCTCACAATTTATTCCGCAAAATTTTTTTAAAGCCTGTAATACGATTTTTTTTTTGTTTTGGCTTTCTTTTTCAATTATTTATTCTTTTTTTCATTTATTTTTGGACACATGCCCACGTTCAGGGGTATATGTCAAAAACTGCCTGATAAGATTTTAAGAATGAATAACATTATATTTTTTGAAAGATTTCTTAAGATATTTTTTGCCCATAAAAATGATTTGACAAATAAAACGATTTTGAATGAAAAGAAAAGTAGTGTTATCGAAAATGATGGTCGATATTAAGCAAGAAAAAACCATTTGCTGTTTCAAATATTCATAACTCTTTTCTTAAATAGCCATCTAAGTGTTTTTTCTTGAATAGCCTACATTCAGTTTGTTTTCTCCTCTTTTATGAGTCAGCTCACTGAACTTGCAGTATTTTAGTGGCAAATAGAACTCATGAAATCACATCCATACCATCAGAAAAACCAGATGATCTAGTAATATGGAAAATCCATCTCAATTGTAATTAATATTTAGACTGTGAATTACTAGATCAGCTGAAATATTGAAGAATGGACATTTGTGTGTTTCCTTCTCAGACTCTTCTAAACTGTTAATAATTTCCGATAATGATAAAGGAAAAATTGTTTTTCACTTTAAACTTTTCGGCGTAAGTGTTTTCAATTTAATAAGTAATGGTTTAATTCCAAAAACATTTACTGTATCAGATAGATACTTTCTATTAATCTATCAAAGTCTGATTTTCAAAGAAAAAATAAATAATTCGATTCAGTATTAACTTCCATTGTTTTCTGTCATATCTTTTACCAACAAAATACTTGCTCATTACATGATTTTTCGGAATAAAATTAATTTTAATAATTATCTTTAAATGAACTAACAAGTAGCAATAAGCTTGGAAAATAAATTTTAATTGGAAATCGAGAGCAGAGAATCACCCCTGAAGAGCAAATATCTGATTGGATCTCTTTCTTTGTGGATAAAATGCTAACATTTAAATCAGGAAGCATAATTGAAGATTCCAGATACCAGCAATTTATTCAGAAATACGCCTCAGTAACATGCCACTGTGATTTCTTGAAAATTTTGTTAAACAAAGATCAAGTCTAAATTATTTGTTTCTTTTTTTATTTTTAAATAGAACTTAAATTTTTTCAATAATTACTGCCTCAAATTTAGTGTTCTTTGAATTTACAACGATAATAGCAGCAACATTCTTAAATTTTTTTTTATTTCATTATTACTGGAGCACATGAACAGAGTTTTAGGATTCTAAATCCAACTCACTCCCTTCTTCTATTGCAAAGGATAAGTTAGAATCAACTGCTCAGTTAATGGCTTTATCATAACAAATTGCACTGTCAGCAGTTACAAATCAAAACAAGGTCAGTGTAGCATTCCTCTAAGGAAATGAACTTTTAAATTAATATTTTTAACAAATAGTAATTTTGAGTATGAAAATTTTTCAATTTTCCAGGGAAGAATTTTTAATTCATTAAATAATATATTTGGAAAAAAACGAATAAGCAACAAAAAAATCAAAACAAAATTGTGGTTTCAGATCGTTACAGCGTAAATACAAAACTAAATCACAAATCTTAGCCAAAAGGCAATGGAAAATAGAAGTAAATACATAAAATGTGTTTAAATCCGTAATTAGCTATCAGGTATGAGTTGTAACAGCTCAGCTAATTTAGAAAATACAGGATGTCTATAAAAGGTTTTACACATTTTGAAATTGAATAATTCATAAAATAAATTATATTTATGACAATAATGATTAGATGGACTCAAAACGTTTTATGGTTTTAGTCAATGAACTCTGCAGGTCTACAGTTCGTCGCAGAAAGAATATCATGTATATGGTGAACTTCGAGGCAGTTACGGGCAAGCATGTCGGCATCCATTGAGAGTCATGCGGCTGAAATCCTGGTCCTTAAATTATAAACTTTCTCCTGTAAACGATGTTTGTCACGAAAGGAAAGAGTTTAATCAGTTTAAAGGTATATCTCTTATACCTTGGTTAAAAAAAAATTGGGTTCAACACATCTTCCTGTAAAAAGTACCACGTAGACGAGAACGAAAAAACATTCATCATGGCTCTAGGAAAGAAAATCAAATGTAGTTTGTAAAAGAACCGATATTCATAAGGAACAAGAAAATAGTTTATGGAAATTTTCCTCTCATAGGAATATAAGAATTATTTTATGCATAAATACCACAGCCTGTTTATGCCACATGATTTTATAAATTATTAAACATCAAATTGCATTGGACAACACTTTCGTGCAAATTATTTAAGCACACATTAAGTATTTTCACAGAAATAAGTATTGTCACTCACTGTAAAAATTTTAAAAACTTCCATGCTTTGCTAAAAAGAAATGAAATGAAATCAGCTGTTGATTAAAAAAATTGGAATTTAAAAAATGTGTTCGCATGAGTTGATTTTTGTAATTCTGCCGTAAAATAACTTTTCAATGAGTCATTTTGTAACTTTAAAGACTTTATACATAATAAAAGAATGCCTACTGAAATGTTTGCCGTGAAAAGTAATCTATAATTACATATTTAAATAGTAGCTTTCGTGTTTAATTGAGTGCAAGACAGTGCATGCATGCTTTAGAATTCGATTTGGCGCGTGTTTTCTTGGGAGAGGCAGGAGCATCTTCTGCAATCGATAAAACGTGGAGGAGCATTCACTTCGCCGCCAGTTCACCTGTCGCCCGGCAACTTCCTTTCGCTCAGGTAGGAACACTTCTTTTCCGATGAGGAGAAACTCACTTTCTTAACTTTTTTTTATGACAAAAAATGATTTGTATGACTCTATTTTATTCATTGCTTTTCTTTTCTGAATTTGCCTGTACAGAACGAGGCATATTCATAAGTTTTTAAAACTTATACAAAATAATTTTTTTTTAATAAAGCCATCTATGGCTAAGCAAAGCAACAAATTTGTTCCAATGAATTTATATTTTATTGGAATAAATTTGTTTTTTATTTACAATTTAATTTTTTGTGAAAACTGTTTTTGAGTTAATTTTTTTAAATTTTAATAATTATTTTTTTTTCAATATTTAATTTTCCTGTTTTATTTAAAAATTACACATCTATTTTCATAACATTTCAAGCTAGATGAATACGAGACCTTTTCAAGCAATAATTTTTTCTTCGATTATGAATCATTTATCCAGTTAAATAAGTTAGTTATGATTAGTTATAAGCGATATCTAATTCCCAAAAAATCAATTTTTCGAGTTACTGTTTCTTGTATCGCATAAAATACAAATATATATTTAATGTAATTTTTAAAAAGTGTAGCTAATTATAGTCCTAGTTTAGCAAATTCTAGGAAACCTTTGCATATTTTTCTCGATCCCAATTTTTAAAATTTTCTCAGAAAAGTATTAAAATGACGCGTTTTCTAAGATTTTATAAACTTAACATGCATAAATAGAAATTCATTTGAATTTCAATCAATATAGCTTAAAAGAATTTTGTACAGATTTTTCTAGTATTTTTTATTTACATATAATATTTTTCATATTTAAACGCTATGACGCTATATCGTTTTCATTTTTACTTCGATTCACTAAGTAATGTCAACAGTTTTGTTGAACTTGTTTATATTCTTTTTAATGACTAAGAAAGTATAATAGTTGCTGTAAAGTTCTAATCTAAACTTTAATAAATTATTTCAAATACAGACCACGCCTTTTAAAAAAATAGAGAATGTTTTGTGAAGAGGGTGTTTTTAAACTTACATAAATTTCTTATTTTTTACGTAGTTAATTTCCAATTTATTAATGCTTATATTTTTTAAGAAAGATTTTATGTTTCTTAATATAAGCAACATATATGTTACTTGAAGAACATGAAGCTAAATTTATGTCATCGGCAAGCATAAATGGTAAATCGATTGTATCTAAAACATTCCAGAGTTTTAAAAATGTGAATTTGGGATGAAAATTACTTATTTATCAATGTAAATTAATCATAAAAATCAACTTACCTAGAGTAAAGGGAAAGTAATTTTAAAAAATTGTTTCTTAAAACAATAAGTTGATTTGAAAATTTGGAAGTATATAATGCTTATTACTTTTCAAAGAGTGTATAACATTCAAAGATGTCACAATAACATATATTTCATAATAAATATTAATGAAATATAAGTCTACTCTATTTATAATTCTTTATAAATTATAAATCATTATGATTAGTTTAGGATTATATATTTTATTAGAAATATTGCAATATGCTATGAATGATATTTATTTTGTATAATTTGCGAAAATTTCACTGAGAGAGAAAGAGAAAGTTGAAAGAGATTTTGAGATATTTTACCTTATTTTGAAAAAATTAAACCAACATTTGTGCATCATTTCCTATTTCTGCACATAATATCCTTATATGAGTGTGTATTTGTATGTATACATATATATAGAGAGCGTGAATCTAAATTGTTTTACTCAAATTAAGAGAGATGACAGTATACCTACAGAGCAATAATAACTACAAAGGAACATTATTTGTCATTCCACTCTGAGAGGCAGAAAAGAGAAATATTTGAATTCCAACATGAACTCACAACAGTGCTGAGAAAGAGAATGAACGATACCAAAAGCTCCACAATCAGATTCTTTGTTTAGTGGAAAATTCACAGCAAGTCCATAAAATGTCGACTGCGAGAGTCATTTCACAGTTATCACCAACAAAGAAACGACGGATGGACGCGCTCAAAGATTCTTTGGTGACACAATTCTAATATTCCTTTTTATAGCTAGTATATCATTTGCAAATCTAAAATTCTTCTGTCATGAATTCTAATGTTCCTACTTCCTGCCTCACATAGTGGAATGCGACCCTATTACTGTTATTATTGCTTATCTGAATAGATATAACCA
>JAPDSC010145890.1:148864-163126 GCA_026290005.1 Latrodectus geometricus
ATATATATATTTATAGTAAAAAAATGATTTTTTATAAAATTTAGAAATGTATGCATCTAACCAAAAATTTTAGAACTATCCAATTTGAACACATGCAGAAATCCAACAGAGTCATTTTGCTCATTTCTGCCTTGCGATTTAGGTTGACAAAGTAAAAATATATTCAAAAATTCTTATAATATTTATGTGACAAAAATTTTGTCGATTACATTTTCTATGAAGTTTTATTTATTCTTTTATATATTTTTCCCACCGTACTAAATGAGGAGTAACTATTTTATGTATGATCATTTGATATGATGCTCATTATTAATAATTGACCATGTTCTTTAGTGGAAACTGGAAATTCTTAAGAAAATTTCAGACTTTCAAAGGTGTATTCCATTAATGAACTTGAAAGAAGAAACTTTGATTAAAAACATTTCATAAAGTTCATTGAAAAATTTGAATACTTCGAATGAATTTTAATAAGGTAATTATATTCGAGGGATGAGATTAACTGGGTACTGAAATATACAATAAAGAAATCCTATTTTCACTAGGTTTAATGCAGTGATTCAAATTACTTAATGTTTTTCAAAAAATTTCAACAAGTGATTTCAACATTTGATCCCAATTTTTTATAATCATGCATGTGCTGTGGAATATTTTGCCTTAGTTTAAATTATTCATTAACTTGAAATTGTATTTCTTCATTTCCAATACTTAAAAGTAGTTAATTTAAAAGACCATTTAAAAGAGCTGAACAGAGTCAGCTGGATGCTTAATATAATTGAAGCTTATGATCAACAGGCTGTGTGTTCGATTTCCACTTCAAATGATCTCAAGAGTTAGGAATTCACTTAAAATTACAAGATCTCTGTTGTATTAACCCAAATTCAAAATAAAAAATCATAACTAAACCATTGAAACCCATCAAGGAAGTATTAGAGGGTATACCTTTGTACTGAAAGAAAACCAGGTTGAGTTAGTAACAGGTTTTGTACACCACCGAGGCAATATTCTGCCGAGGATGGCGATATTTTAGTTTTGGTTCAAGTTTCGAGTTATTTTTATTCATAAAATACTAGAATAAATACAATTAGGCAGCAAGATGAACAATATGATCAGCTTAGTGAACCTTTTACAAGGCTCGTTATTACAAATTGCACCGAAAAAGGAAAAAATACACAAGGCAGATTCGTGAAGCAAATTTTTTCTTTTTGTTGTTTTTTTGGCAAAATTACGAAATCTCCCTGTTATACCAAAAGATATTAGTTGGTTTCGTCCGACAGTTTTAATTGCTTTTGCAGATAATTAGGTTTAAACTATTTTCCGCAAATAATGCATTATCACACTGTTTGACACACATAATCAAGATTATTTCCAAATGATTTCTTTTTTACTTGAACTAAACAAAGAATGTTTAAAATTTCAATTACTTTTTAACCGATTGACGTTTATCAAACAGCATCATTTTTCTTACAACCAATTTCCAAATACCGTTGAAAGTTTACTACCATTTCAGTTTATTAATACCAAAATGGTCCTACAATCCATACATTAAACAAATGAAAACGTTGAATGAATCTGAAATTTTTTTTAAGCACTCAGATTTTAGAGTTATAATATTTCATTTTATACCTATTTGTAATGATTTCAATAATGATTGACGAATTATTTCAAAAAGCTTAAATTTAAAATATATAAATTCTTGTGAAGAGGAAACTAATTTTTGTTTTTTAAGAGTTTTTCAGATTAATATATATTTTGAAATATATTGAAACCAAAAATAAGTAATTTTTAACAGTTTTAATGGTTATAGTAATCTTTATTCATTAATACATCATTTCTGAGCCACATTTTCGCAGTTAATACACAATTGTTAAGCTTATGCCAGTTATATTTATGAAACTTTTACCAAAAATCTCTATTTGTTAATATATTTAGACAGTCAGAACTCTGCTTTTACTGTTCATGAGAAAGTAAAATCGTTACTTTGTGTGCGTGTGTATCGGCATACTCCCCTATACAAGTATCTAACCCGGATTTGAGCACTATTAAATAGATGGAAAGTGATGGACGTGTGATTTTGTCATTTAGAAATAGGAAACAAACATACGGCTGCCTAATACTTGGTCTGTTGCCACCTGAGGTATCATTTCACCTGGAAGACACAGCGACCATTAGTTATTAAATATACCCCAGCCGTTGTTAGGTAACATGACGCATCTTCGGTTTAATCCGAATTCGAACTTGCTATCTTCTGATAACGACGCTTTAACTAATCACGTCACGACTTATAATCATTATTTTTAAATAAATTGCAGAAAATATTGTGAAAGAACGTTATTTGTTTCTATTTTGATACTACATATTTATATTTTGATACTACAATAAATAAGCACTGCATTGCTTCTGAGTGCGAAAACTCTTGTAGACGGACAAAGGAGCGAACGAAATCAACATATTGAATAAATTCTTTTCAGGTAAATTAAATTAAATCATTATGCTTAACAAATGCTATTATAACTAAAAATAAAAGTTATTTCAATGACATTTATAAGAATAATATTATTCTAAATATTTTCCCATTTAAACTAACTAACGATTTTACTTTGAACTAAACTTCGGAAAATTGGAAATATGAATGCTTATAACCTGTATCAATGTTTCAAACTTTTTGGTGCATATTTCAATTAATGCTTTCCTACTTCATTCTAAGAAATTTAAGTTCCCTTTGAAACATATTATTTGATTTTCTTTATAATCGAAGGAACGGGAGAATATTTGGATATTCTATTGAAACTCAGTATCATGAACAGCCTAACAAAGAGAAATGTTTCGAAAAACTTATTTCTTCTGATTTAAAATGATTCAGCAATCTATTTAGACTTGTATTCCTATTAGTTTTATCTGATAGATTCTGTCACATTTCTATTAAACTATTCTGTTTACATATGGAAGAGAGTTTTGGTTTTGTGTCACTATAATACATTCAAAATTACCCCTAAAGAGATTCCGAATAATACACTTTATTTATGTTTAGCTGTTTTTTGCTGGCCAATATTTCAATCATTTAAAGATAATGGGGCCTTAAATTCATTTAACTACCACGAATATTAGGCTTTGTGTGTTAAATATAAGGGTGTGTTTAAATAAAAAATCCCTAATTTAAAAAATCTATTATACAACTTCTTTTCAATAGATACATAGGAATCAAATAATTAGGCAGACAAAAAATTTTTGCTTATTCAATCATATCATTCCTACAGTGATAGGCAATATGTTAAAGGATTTGTTTTTGGTGACTTTAGCTTCTGTGATGTAACTGCAATCTTTGTCCCAATGCATTGCCTTTTATCCGAGTCCGAAATTAATCCAGAAGAATAGCGTCAGATGTCCACGGATCCTCCCTCCCAACTTCACAATCTTTTTTGTTTTTAGCACTAAGAATAAACAAATAATAAAAAAAAAACAAGCTGCTACAAAAACATTTTGGTCAAACATTATAAATAAACATTTCTACATCTAATCTTCCTTCTCAAGCATAACAATATTAACTGTATCAACAAATAAGGACATTTCGTCTCAGATATCGTGCATAATAATCAAAGAGGTTATAATTTCAAGTATATAGCGAGCATTATTCCCGAAATTTTGGACCACTATAATTATTACAAAAATAAGAAACACTCTTTCAGTATGCATGTTTAATGAAGCCTATTTTATATATATATATATATATATATATAAACTTACTTATATTTTATATTCTAATCCCATTACATAAGAAGATAAAAATAAAATAAATACGGAATCGAAAATAAGGGATGACGAAAACTTTCAAAGCAAAATATATTTTACAAAACTAAGGCACGTTCTTTATGATTAAAAATTTCTTTGGAAGATTTTTAATTAATGCAGAATTTATTCACATGGTCATTACATCTTAATTTAATTTGAATTTATCTTAATAAAACAAGAGAATTCAAAACCTCCCAGTAATTGACTTCGCTTTCTTGGAAGATAAAAATATTCCTTGAAATAAACATCGAATACATTTCCGATAATCTGATTTTAATTAAAGGTTTATACCTTCCACATCTGAAATGCATTTATGAATATGCATTTATATCAAAATTAGAAATAGATATAGTCCTTAAAAATAACTTTCATGTTAAGTTTTAAATATGGAATAGATTCATTCGATTACTAATTAAGATTCTTTAATGAAATTAGATTATCGGAGCTTCATAGAAAAAAAAAGAAATAACTCTGAACATGTTAATAACTATTGTAAACCAGGTATGCTTTATTTCATAAGTTGTAAAATAAAAATAATTATGTGACATAGCAAATACTTAATTGTTTTATTAAATTGGTTCTCTTGTTGTGTATGCATCTTAAAGTTTACAATCAATTTTTAAAACACTATACTTTTCTATTCTAAAACTAAAATTATATATACATAGATTCACAAAAACTAAATGGTTGAAGGGTTAGACATTTCTTATTAGTATTCAAATGCACTGCTATCCAATCATTTTTATTGAAAGGTTTCGATGACAAAATTTTCATTTCCTGATGAAAAACTTCAATCGATTAAAATTGCATTTGATAACGATTAATTTAATTAATGAGGAAAGCCATTGGAAGATTAATCATTTATTTTGAGTCTTTGAAACATAATTTTGACAGATAATAATAAATAATACATATTCACATTGAATCGCAGAAAACTTTAGTTAATAAAATTAAATTTTATCCGATAAGAAATAATGAATATTTATATAAATATTTATTCATTTCTCTGTTTTGTAGTACAGCTAAATTTTCAAGCCATTATCTTATGATCTTTTATAATTCTACTGAAATTTTCAATTACACCAGAAAGAATTTTTGTATAACAGTTCACAATATTTTTTTAAATAACCATTTTAAAAATATTTTTAAAGAAATTGTTTTTGTAAAATATCAGTATCAGAAAATCATTAAAAACATTAAAACTGCATTACAAATTCATATTAATAGAGTTTTAGCAATCTAAACTTTGTTTTAAATGCTGATTAATTTAATTGTTTATCAATACATTTTTACTATCATTTTGAGATTAAATTTCTGAATCATATCAGTAGATTCAAAATACTAACATCAAGAAGAGGAAAATGAAATTTAATTAGAAAGATCATTCTATTAATAAGAGATCTAATAATAAGAAAAATTATCTTTGTTATTTTAATCCCTTAGTATGATTATCAACTTTGAATAGCATACTTTCGAATTTAAGCTGCCCTTTAACAATCTTATTTTTACAATATATATGGTGGTGATATTTTTACACCTTATTTTTTAATCATTTTGACTATACATTGTTCACTATTAAAATTACATTTTTAATAAAATCGAATGGGTTTTCACCACTCGATGAGAGACAAATATTTTGTACTCCACAAAGATTTAAATAAATAATTGCGGGAAGAAGTTTCGCTATTCCTCGTTATAAGAAAGGAGCTAATTCCACTTTTTTTTTTATTGCAATTACGGCTCACAGCAAATGAAAAGTACTTTGATTGGTTAAAATCTTCATGTGATTTTATAGTTTCTGTTTCTCTAAAAAGTGGCGGACTTTCAAATTATGTTTTGTACTGAAAGAAATTTTCCCATTTGTGTTTAGACTGGTGTTGAAGGATAATAGCAAGCATAATTTCTTTTAATTAAATAAATATTCAGAATATATCATATTAGTGTTTTCGCTTTTATATAAACTGTCAAATGTAATTCATATTCCTTGAATGTTTTGTTTTCAACGTTCATTGCACCGTGCGTTTCATGGATTAAAGAGACTATATTTTTTAATTATAGTTGTAATACAATATAATGCAAACATCATTCTCTAGAATATTAGGCAATTTATATATTTTCCTTCAAATATTAATATACTTTAATTTGTCTGTTTCTGACTGAAAACGAAAAAAAAATATATAATAATAATTTTCCGATAAAATGAAGGGTGATTATTTTTATTAAGTTATGAATTTGTCTATTTTAGAACTTGCATTTAAATATTATGGTTCTTAATAAAGGGAATATTCTTACAGAGTGCGTTACTTTAGATACGAGAAAGACATTAATGCAAAATATACTTCACTGTAATGGAGCTATTCCTTTGATGCCATTTTAAAAATCCTGGATTCGGTACATATTAAATTATATACTTCATCGATTAACAAGTATTAAGAAAACATGTCTGTTATTTAATACTTTAATTATACATTTTGTATTATATAACAGTTATCATTTTCAGATTGAATAGTCATAGAAATAAAGAAGTTGTAAGTGGACTGAAACAGTATAATTTATTTTAAAATTAAATTTAAGAAATTACTTTTGAAAATCAAGACCACTCAGTACTTATTTTTCTTATTAAATATTGAAAAATAATTCACTAATTTGATTTTATTTGTCATTTATTTCTATCTCTACATTAGAAAACAAACAACCATGTGTACTTTTTGTTATTATACTTTTATTTCAAAATTTTATTTAATACTTTAATTATTAATTGATTTGAAAAATTTAATTTTTAAAATGAAAATTAAAGTGAGAGTAAAAAGATTCAAGCTGCTTTCTCAACAATTGTATTTTTATCTTATCTATATAATAGCTAACTTTTAGTGTTTAGATGTATATATATTATATATTGTGTATGCATATAAAATCCTTATAAATCAAATATAGCACAATTAATGCTATAGATACATTATGCAATGAAATTTATAGTTTATTGTATCTAATGATACATATTATTCTAAATTTTATAAGTTTTAGTATCACACATTATATTCACAAGTTACAATACTGTATCACAAACATTTAAAAATGAAGAATTTTATATATTATACTATTTTATATGTTACAAGTACTTGACATATATGATACATTCTAATATCAATATTCTCTTCATTTTTATTAATCCCAAAATATCTAATTACCTATTAATTAAGAAAATTTTCAGATGGGGGAAAATTATAAAAACATCCACTTTTATAAAAATGATATAATCCAATATTAATATTCTTATCAGTTTTTAACAATACTGAAGTATTTAATTAGAAATTTTAAGAAAAACTTTCAGATGCTAATATTTATAAAATCATCCATATTCTCGAAAAGGTATACAGATTTATTTCAAAGTGAATTATATTCTGATGAACTGAAAGTATACATTTTATTAATGTGTTGAAAACAAAGATAAATATTCCTTTTTTGGTTCAATATCATTCCCCAGATTTGAATTAAAGTAAGTTTTTTGCAATGCTTTAACCTTTCATAAAGGATATTAAATTATTGCAATGAAACTAAAGTTGACATTAATGTCAATAACAAATCTAATTTTACATGCATCTATTGCCATTGTTTGTACAGATTCCTTTTTGCACTCTCTTTATTTTCTTTGAGCCCAACTGTTAAACATTTTTGATGTTTGTGTTAGACAAGTAGAGAAGAAATGTTATACAACTTTACAGTTAAGTCTAAGAAGAAACACTGGACATTACACGCTTAATTTTTGTCATAAGTAGCTTAAACTACTTGCAGACATTCAAGTGTAATGATTTACTTTAAATAAAATGAAAACATTTTCATGTTTCTAAAAATTTTCCTTTTTATGCCCTGCAGTATTCATTAAAATGTCTTTACTTAAATACTGTAAAACATTCATTTCCCTCATTTGCATTATAATTGAATAAACCTAAGACAGATGACACTACTAGATTAGAATGAAAAACTTTCAAAAATAGAAAAGAAATAATACGTATGTGTGCAAAATGTCAAAAATTTTCATTTTTTTAGTAATTTATAAATTAGTAAAAGCATTTGATTATTTTATGCTTGGAAAATTAAATTTTTTATAATTACAAGAAAAATCACAAATTTCCTCTAACTACTTACCTTGAAAGTCACTATCTTATTTACTTTTTATTAACCGAGTTCTGTCATTATTAAAATGAGTTATGCATTATTATAACAAAGTTTTTAATTTAAAAAACCATAAAAAAATTTTTTTACACTTTTCAGTTAGTTGATTGTGAAACATATTTTACAAAACAATTTACTTTTTTGTTTGTTTTATTTTAGTTAAATAATATGTTGTTTGTACGATTATACTGAACCCGTTTTTAAAAAGTAATCTTAGAACGTACATTCTAAATTTTGTGTTTGTTATATAAAATAATAATTTTTAATATAAATAATAGTTTTCCTCCAAAAAAAAGGGTTGAAATATCTTCATATTGATAAGAAATTATAATGTATTTAAATTAGCAATTTTCTGAAATGAGGTTCATGTGATAATTTATATTGATGCTATGAGTTGAGCTATAAACTTAATTATGAATTTTATTTTTGTTTTATGTGTTTGTCTAGTATAAAAAGGTAAAACTAATGACATTTTTGCCTTTTATAATTTTTTGCATTCTAAGATAAAAAGTTTTCCTAACTCTTGGATTTTTACTCGCACTTAAAACTTGGCTATAATCCTTTTCTCAAGTTTCCTGTGCAATAAAATTCTCCTGTAATAAAAATATTACTTTTTTGTAATGAAGACTATTAAACCAGCTTTATATAAATAAGATAGAGTCTCGTAAGCATATCTTGAATTACTTCAAATTAAAATTTGACAACTTTTTGTGGCTCAGATCATATTATTTTCTGTGTTATTTTGTATTAATTAGTCACAAAATGTCATTAATTAATCCTCAGAAGGAAAACAATTGATCCCACAAGAATATTACAGGGACACTTTATTGAGACAGGAATAGAGGCTGACCTAAAATAACTTTTAGGTTAATAGGATCATAAATAAAAAAACAATTTTGGAAGGGCCATCTAATTATTGGATAGAGATATCATTCTAAACTGAAGAGGATGGAAAAAACTTGTGGTCTCATGAGCCACGGGAGCTCAATTGAACTACTAGGATGGCCGGAATAAATTAATCTGTTTAACTTTTATTAAAACAGGTTTTATTTTTTTAAAAAAGGAATTAGATAAGTTTAAAAGAAGCTTTTTTTAATTTAAGACATACAAAGCTGTTGAAAAGTGAGTTTATCAAATTTATTATAGTTCCAGTTATATATCTTCCAAGTATATAGCTTCTGGTATGACCACAGTTCCAGCTATCGTTGATCCAAACTAGAGATGTGTGTGCCGATTACCAATGAATGTTCATATCCTAACATCAACAGTAGGTCCCTATGAAGATTTGCAACCAGATGACCAACGTTCCCTTCGGAGCCACGGGACTCATAAATGACCATCAGAATGCTGCTCGTAGAACCGGTATTTCTCTTTGAATATTACATTGTATCAATCTTGTATCGAGCTTTATAGCAAAGTGACAAAAGCCATCGCCTGTCTCTGTGCTGCATTGTCAAAGAAAGATGAAGCAATGGTCACTAGCATTGCACATGCGGATATTAGACATGCTGCTAGAAAATCAATCTGCTAAACCATGATATGTGATGTAGTGATACGATTTTGGTGTGAATACCACTATTACGGAACGACATTCAGTACTCTCGGTCAGCAATGATCCTGACTCTGACGAATTAAAATACTTGTAAGCCTTTATTCTTCTAATTCAAATCTTGACACGGCATATATAATAACTATGACATTACAAAGTGATTTCCGAATGAGAAATCCATTACACGATTTCCTTCTCAAGCAGTGCTTCAGATGTCGTTTTTTACTCCTGCATAATCTAAATGCTCTAAATTACTAACTGTTTACATATTCCATCTTCTTTCTTTCATGTTATTTTGACTTTCGTAAAATTATAATAGCAGCTACTAAACTTACTCCACAGAGAGGTTCAGCCACTGAAATCTTAAAGTTTGTCTGAGGTACCTTTTTGGCTTCCTATTTATGGCAACTGAAAAACTGTTCAGCACGGCCATTTGAACGACGATAATAGTTGGCAACTGCTCTGCTATTTTCTTTTCACTCCGTCTATTTGAGTAGCAAGGCATTGCAACTAATACCAATTTTGCATGCACCTGTCGCCGTAAATGAATTTATAATATCTTCGCTCGATTCGGTTATCGCCAAGACATTTTGGAGTATACTCTGATGATAATTTTTATGATCTGCATACTTATAAATATATTTGTTTAATTCCCTATCGTCAGTGAAGGTAACCACAAGATAAATAAAAATTTAAAATGTAGGCCTTGATCTAGAAAAGTCTCTCCACCCCTGATTTACATGAAGATGAGACATCTTCTACAATTAGAAAAATATTTCAAAACTAATTCTTTTCTTAAGAAAAAAGGTATTAAGAAAAATACGAAAGGGTCACCGATACCCAATAGTTGAAATTTTTGAAGTGAAAAGTTCCTGGTTCATTCCTTGAACAATTCAAAAGGAGTGATGTCTTTTATTGTCTTCTCATACTTTTTAAGTTTGGTTGAATGCTTGGGATTTTTTCAGATTTTCAGACTTGCGGTAGGTGAGTGCATTTATGAAAAATTCTCCTGCAAGCAGAAGTGAGGTGAATATTTTTTACATACTTTGGCACTCAGTTTATCTACCCATTAAGTAATGTCTTTAAATAAAAAAAAAAAAAAAAAAAAAAAAAAAAAAAAAAAAAAAAAAAAAAAACACGAAAACTTTTTCCCTTAGGCTATGCGAAAGAGTTCACTATTTAGGAAAACTTTTCCAGAAAAACAACATGCAGTAGATGTTCAAATACCTTGCAATGTTCTTTATGTGTCATAGAAATACACAAGGCTCAGTGATAGAACGAGATTAGAAAATCACTCTCGAAATGGAAAGTTTCGGGTTCAATCCCAGGTAATATTTAACAACGCAAGATTAATTCTGCTTTTCAGCTTCCTAAATGTGTATTTGTCAGGTATAACTTTAAATTTTTCTGATTTTCATTCCTTATGATTCTTGAACAAGGACCACTATCTTATTTTTGAAAAGTCTCCTCAAAAGCTATTCTGTGGTGGACATTCAAATGTCATTTACAATTAGTTAATCTACTTCTTGATATCAAATATGTACAAGCACTGTAATTCAACAGAGTTTGGGAAATATATATTTTCAAATAAAATGCTTTAGATAAATTTTATAATATTAATTATGCAAATCGAAAAATAAAAATTTTGGATTTACTAAGATAAATTTTTATTTTGAAATTTTTCTTTCTTTTTTGCCAGGACAGTGTTAAAGATCTGCAGGAAATGTTTGTCAATACATTTTCGGGCCATGAAAAATCTTTTAAACACATTCGATTATGTGTTCGCGTAAGCACATAATCGAAACAGTTAACCCTCTGTGTTTCCCAATTACTGTACAGTAATGACAGATAGATGTTGCGCTTTTGTCTTCTAAATGAATGACGATCAAAGTGAGTGCTTGAAAATTTTGTGGGTTTCTTCCCTTGAGACTCTTGAACGCAGGCCTTTACCTTAGAAAAACTATCCCAGATAGCAATTTGACTATGAAAGTTAAAATATCAAAAAATTTTGGTAGTCTGCAATCAAGACAATTAATATTTTTTAAACAGAGAAAATTCAAAATTATTTTCTTGAAAGTTAAGGCAGCTTATAATCCCCTTTTTAGTTGGCAAAATCAAAATCATGCATTTTTAGTAAACTGGCAAAGTGCAAAGAAAAATCATACTTTTAGAATATTTGTTATAAACAGATTTTATTTATATATGTATAACAGGGTTATAAATGATGAACATTCTATATGAGAGTTTAAAACAAATAATTAAGAACTTATGTTGCAATTTTTTTATTCTGAGTAAAAACTTAAACATGTTTAGAGATGGCTAAAAGTGAAAAAAAAAATTTTGAATTGTCGTTATGTTCATTTTTTACTTCCAAAAAGCATAAATGTTTCATAATCTTTTACATATCAGAAATATTTTAATACAGAAAAAGAAACGTAAAGTAATCTTGTAACAGAAATTAAATCAACTATATCGTTAAAACATTCTGGTATATTTACTATTTTAACTGATAAACTATTATTCAGACGGAGAAATTCGGATGTCAATAGCAAAAACTATTATGTGAAGACAAGTTGGAAAATTGAAATTTCCTTTATTTATTAAAAAGAAACAAATATCCTGTTTATTTTCCGATAGTCCTCTAATTTCCTATTTCAGTAAATTTTTTACTTTTCTTAAAAGCATCTCTATGCTTTTCAAGAGATAATCTGAAGTCCTTTCTTATAAAACGCTATTTTATTGCTCTTTTTATTATTGCTATAGCTAATAATTTCAATTCTTTCATAGCACTCAAGCTTAACTCGGAGAAAAGGAAATAATCCCTCAGAGCAATAACTGGACTGAAAGGAAACTGGTTCTTCTTTCTAAATCTTTCAATTTTTCCATTTTTTCCCCTTTTAGTGCTGCTTGAATAAAAAGAAAATTTTTCTTTGGGGAGTGATGAGTAACGCTCTTTATAAGTAAGAAAGAATGAACTGGCAGCCTTATTTAAGAAAGCGATGCAGATCCTTAATCTGGTTTCAGTGTTTGTTTATTTATATATTTAAATTATTAACAAAATTTACATAAGGATTTTAAATAGTGGGTAGGGGGGACAAGGTTAAGACAAAGTAATGCCTTTCAGAAAAGTGATACTATTCAGTTTGCTGACATCTTTTGAGAATAGTAAACAAATGGGAAATCACATCTACCCAAGAAACATGTTTGCGTTTTAAGAAGAAAAACTAAACAAGGAATTTAACTCACTATTGCTTATACATTTGAACTGATCCAATTCTTTTAGATACAATCAATTTTTAATATGTAAAATTTCATAGGAGAATAATGTTTCTTAGCTTAAGAAGAGTTAAAAACTAAAAAACTATATTGAAACAATAAAAGAACAAGCTAATGATCAAGTTTTAACTAACTTGGTTTAATAAAAAAAATTATATATTGGGAAATATCTAATAAAATTATTTAATTATATTTTCATAATCAACATATATATATATATATATATATATATATATATATATATATATATATATATGAACTTAAACTGGTTGTGTGCAGAATAAATCAATTGCTTTGCTGATGGAATTATCCCGTGACATTTATCTTATTTGTAAAGAGCAACCGTTGTTTTCGCCTATTGACTTAGCGGCAGCGTTTTGCTTTGCTGCCTCTGTTATACACAGCCATTTCATTGTTCTTCAAGGTCATAGCTAATTAAAAACTCTTCTTTTTTATAACTATTAAATTATGAGTTTATGCAAATAGAACTGTTTTGCTCGTTAGCATCAAAATGTCACCATGTATAGTAAAAATTATTTGTAAATTATCAAAATAATCATTCTTATATTTTGTTTAATATACATAAAGTATCTATCACCAAAACTTTCACTTGAAAATGAGTACTTTACGAATTAATAG
The DNA here is from genome assembly GCA_026290005.1 of Latrodectus geometricus. NCBI lineage: Eukaryota > Metazoa > Arthropoda > Arachnida > Araneae > Theridiidae > Latrodectus > Latrodectus geometricus. The sequence continues at coordinate 162,288 of JAPDSC010145890.1, forward strand.
CTTGATATTTGAATTTATTTTAAATAAATAAATAAAAAAAAAAAAAAACTAATTGCATGGCAATTCAATGTTTAAAATCTTGTACAGATACTTAATTTTGATGGTGATGATTTCAAAAAGAAATTTCGTATATGTAAAAAAAGAATGTATATATAATAAAAAATAATCTCATGTTATTGAAAATTGATCAAAATATAAAGTTCGTTTCTTTAATTCATGCGTTACTTGTTCATGTCTGGGTTACTTGCATTCCTGGTAATAGATGCTAATAATGTTTGTTTATAGATTTATTATTATTTTAATATTTCACATAAACTGGTTTTCCATATCGTAATGTTGGGAAACCAGCACTTTGAGCTTTTTTAATTATATCCAGTGTTTGACATTTGATAACAGTAGGAATTGTCTATGAAAGAATTTTATAGGAAACAGAATTGTCAACCTCAAATTGTCTGTTGTAATGCCGATCGAATTGTTTTCCGTTGCAACACAAAATCACCTTTAAATTTCCCCTCTCACGTTTGTTGTTCTGATATTTTTTTTAATTCAAAGATATTATAATTAATAAACAGTTTTATCAAGCACTCGCCTGTGGCAAACGTGCTCCAAGCTTTTGAGAAAAATTGCAAAATGAGAACAGAGTGCACAAAATGAGATTTTTTCTATAAATCAGTTAAAAACAAATTGAATAAGTAGTAAAAGGCTTAAAAATTCCTTTTAGGTAAGAAATTATTTGATACGAAATTCGTACACATTTTATTGGTATTTTAATGAATTTTACTTCTGCGGTTCATTGAAAAATTCAAAATACACGTTCGTTGCAGAGGATGAAAATTTTT